>PVJO010011044.1:0-61519 GCA_004026905.1 Hystrix cristata
GCCAGAACCCACACCCGTAATGGCTCTCATCATTTCAATGAGGTTCTGTCTTAGGGCACATCCCTTCCACTTTCTGCAGAATAGTACAAAGAGGACAGTCCTGGGAAAAGGAACCCTCTATTCCATCCCTATATGGACCACCCTCTTTGGCCCGCAGCTCCTCCGTGTATAAATAGGGAGAACGACACTCTGTTTGAAGACACCCAAAGCTCTTGTAGCTTTATGACTGGAGCCATTGATTCTTCCAGCTAATTACAAGGGTCTTTTTTCAAAAACTAAAACCCAAAATGAATCATTCTTTTGGAACTGAGAGGCTTTGCCAACACAGAGGCCACTTCACCCTCTCTACTGCCTCTCCTGATCTATAAGTTGTAAGGAACAGAGGAGCCTAGTCCTCCATCTGAAGTGGACAAAGGAAGATGTCAGGCAACCTAGAGTTAGACTCTTCCAAGAGCAGTGAGGCCTCAGTTCAGTTCCTCGACCCCCGTCCCATGCATTTATACAGGCACTTGCACAGTCTCTGCTCAGCATCTCTGGGCCAGCCTGTCCGGCAGGTCCTTTCCCTGGAGAGAAGCAGTTCCACAGTGATATCTGAACACATTCCAAAAGCACGTGTTTATCTTTAGGGTCAGGCTTTCTTGTTGATGCTCAGGAGGCATGGGGGAGGGGGAAGGAGATGAGGATATTGGCCCTTGGCAGCCCCCAGGGTAAGGAAGGCAGGCAGTGGGGACATGAACCTCACCCTTGGGAGGATGCTGTTATGCTGTGCTTTCCAGATGGTGTGTGGCCACGTATTTCTTTCCCCACATCAGGATGAACTTCCAGCTCTTCTGTTGCCGATGGAGCTGAGAAGATGGATACCACCTCACTCAGGGGTGTGTCTTCCAGAGCAGGCCAACACTTGGTGGGTGGGGATCTCCAGGTGGAGGCCAGAGGCTCTGAAGCCAGGAGAATAGCAGTTTCCATTGTTTCATTCAGGATTGGAGCTCTATTGGGACACAACTGGTTCTGCCTCTCCCTTCTCACTCGTCCAAAGGAGGCCACCCTCCCTGACTATGCTGGGTGCAAATCCTACCTGTTTGACACCTTCGGACTCAGTTCCAAGAGTGCACCTCCTCCCTCATGAAAAATACCAAAGTACCCACCATTTACATATCCCTACTAGCTGGGGACAAACACTCAGGTGCTTTTTTTTTTTTTTTTTTTTTTTGAGACAAGGTCTTGCAGTATAATTCAGGCTGGCCTTGGACTCACTATGTAGTCTAGACTGGCCTTGAACTTGGAGCAATCCTCCTGCCTCAGCCTCCCAAGTGCTGGGATTACAGCCTTGTGCCACCACACCCACCCTTTATTTACTTACAAATGAGATCATTTTATTCTTTCTCCAGGCGAGTTTTTGAGGGGGCAGGAGGGTGGAGGCTGAGCCATCTGACTCTTCTTCAGAGAAAATGAATCATGCCCCTCAACCCCCATCCTTAGCCCAAGAATATTTATCAGTGTTTATATAACCATGACAACAGGTTTTATTCTTTGTCACTTAAACCCACTTTGAAAAAGAAAAAAGAAACAGCAAAAGATAGTTCTGCTTCCTACTCCTGTCGCCTACTTTGCCCCAAGAAAAGCTGTGTTATCCTTGGAAAAAGATGACAGTGAGAGACCCCTGTGTGACAATGATCTTCTCAAGGGTTGCAATGGCCCAGCATCATGAAAGGACTTCAGAGTTTGTCAGTACTTGCCTTCCAAAGTCCTGTGGAAGCCATATAGTATTATGTGCACTTGTGACTTGTCTGGGACTTTTTTTTTTAGCTATGGACTGAGATTAGGTTATCACTTTTTTCTTGCTATCTCCTTACCTCAAAGGTGGCTGGAGTGTGAGCTGCCTTGACTAACTATGCGTTCTTCACTTGTTAGATGGGGTATGTGCCCTTGTTCTGAGTGATTCGCAGCTGGTCATCAGAAGAGAATTTTGCAAAGAGTTAGGCTAACATAGATTTAACCTATAAGCAAGGGAAACTGAGGTCCAGTAAAAGGAAAGTGTTTGTGAAAAGTATTGTGTTGTCAACAGTCCAAAAAATCTAACTACCCATTCCTAGGTTCTTGCCGAGAAATCAGCCTACTTTTCCTGGAGTTGTAACTGTAGCCAGGCTCCAAGAGGAGTCTTCTCAGAGGATTCCACCACCGAGGTCTCAGGGATGAAGAAAACCAGAGTATAACTGTGATTCTACAGATCCAGGAACGTTTACCCAGAATTCCTTGCACTGGCCCCTTCGCCGCAGCGCCGAGATCTAAATGAGCAAAGCAAGGCCCTCCAGGTTACAGAACACTTGTGTGATGTTTCTCTCCAGACAAGGGAATCTCCATAGACTGTACATCAGTGGTCAGGTCTACTTTCTGTCCCAATCCCAGAGGATTCAACCCCATATCTTGTTCCACTGGGCCAAAAACTGTAGTTCTGTCCTCGGGGGTGGCTGCCACTCTGCACGTGTCACAGTTCCCACCTAGAAGGGTCTCGTGGAAAGCTTCCCCCGGAGGGCGGATGATTCTGAGACCTGCAGAGTAGACTCATCGCTGGCCCGAAGAGAAAGGGGAAATGCAGTTTTGGGTTTCCGCAGCGAGCACTGGGAGTGGCGGAGTACATTCGCAGCTCCATTGTGCTGCCCTGGAGCTTTCTGCAGATGCAACTGTGAACAGAGCAAGGCGAGTGCGGGCACTTGGGCTGAGAGAGAGTCGCGGAGACTCAGGCTTGGACATGGTTCTGTCTGCCTGTGCTTCCCCCTCTTCTTCCTTGTCTCCTTCCCTTTCTTCCCTCTTTCTCCGTCCTTTCTTTTTCTTTCATCTTTCCACTATTAACAGAAACTGATGCACTTGGCTGACGCAGCCAAGTGATCACAGCGCCCAGCCGTCTCCCTTTGCGCCTTCGCTCACGTCCCCACGGTTCTATCCCACGTAGAGCCCCCAAATCTAGCCTGGAGCAAACCTTCCCCCATTAATTACCTTGAGACAACACGTCGCTATTTTCCCTAATTACTCTCAGGCCGGGCTCGGTGGCACGGGGGAGAGCGGCAGCCCGAGCACGCGGAGGCCGGAGTGGCTGGCGTGGGGCTGGGCTGTGAGGACCGCGCCAGGCCCTCACCCAGATCCGGAGCTCGCACACCTCAGCCGCCGGGCCGTGCCTACCGACTGGAGTCCGAGCTTCCTGGAGTCCCGCTCCCTTCCCGACCTTGCAAAGGCCAGCCCTAGGGGAGAGTAAGGATTGTTCCCCCTTTCCCTGCAAGCGCTACTGAGAGCGGCCCCCGTCCATTGCCCCGTGTAAAACCACTTTCCAAGACCACCGTGTTTATTTCTACCTGTTTGTCTCATCTCCCCTTCTCCTCCTTTATAAATTCTTGAAAGCAGATGTCTTGCCCGTCTTACTCAGTATCTCCCAGACCCACAACCTTGTCGGGAACGCAGCAGACTCTCCTTTGATCGCTCGGTGCTAAGTTAGTTTTTGGGCTGAGCAGCGGGAGGACCTTACACTGGGAGAGATGAAGTAGAGTCACGCGCTCAACACCCTCTTCGGAAAGGAGAGCGCTTCTGAGGGCCTTAGCGGGGGACTTCGGAGAGCAGTGTCTTCTTCAACAGGAGTTGGAAAGGTTCGAGGCATTGACGCCCTTGGGCCTCTTAGTGAAACGCTCCAGTGTCACCAGCCCTAAGACTGAGCTCTCCCTTTCCCCCAATGAGGGGTGCTTTGCTGGGGGCGTTGGCACAATCCAGAGTCACGACGCCCCCGCCTCGCTGTCCAGGACCCGGTGACCCCGCCAGCCCAAGCAGTAGTGGCTGGGCCCCAAGGCGCTGACAGCCCAGCCCACCCGCGGCTGCCCACCGCGCGCCCCCCGGACCTCTCTTCTCATTGGCTGAAGACATCCCCCCTGAGTTCTGATTGGCTGCCCCACTTTTCCCTCCGCCCCCCGCACCGACCGCGCGCCGCGAGCAGCCGGGACTCAGTCCGGGTCTAGGAGCGAAAGCTCAGCCCGGCGCTGCCAGGGGAGCGGAGCGCACGTGCGGGGCGAGCAGCCCGCCTAGCGCGCAGTTTTCAGTGGGCTCGGTGTTCCCAGCCGAGGACTCGCTCGTGGAGCCGTGCCCGGCAAATGGGCGCATGAGGAAAGAGAGCAGGGAAATGGACTGCTATTTGCGTCGCCTCAAGCAGGAGCTGGTAAGCGCGGAGCCGACGGCTCGGGAAGGGAGGGGTGTTCCGCCCCGACGGTGCCTGGCCCAGGCCCCGGGCACCGGGGAGCCGGGACGTGCGCGGGGCCAGGGAGACCTGAGCGGAGAGGAGAGGACGCGGGCAGCAGGCAGAGGGAGGGCCTGTCCTGCGGGAAAGGGCCACGAGGAAACTTTGGGCAGAAATTCGTGATGCGATCAGAACAAGTGACAGAGAGACAGAGAACGACACACAGGCTGAAATGTGAGCTAGGGAAACCCGGGGGAGAAAAGAGGGCGCACCCAGAGACTGGCAGGCACACCGACCGAGCGGGGCTCGGGCGCCGCCGACACCCCAGGCGCGGGAGCGACCGGCGGAGCAGCCGGACGCCTGGGCTGGGGCCACTCTGGTCTCCTGGAGTGCAGGCAGGCGGGGCCCAGGGCGCGCGCAGGCCTCATCCCTGCCCCGGGCAGGAGGTCACCTGGGCCCGCTGGACAGGAGGTCACCTGGGACCACTCGATCGAGGGGAGCTGGCACCGCCCGGGGCCCCCAGCTCGGGCTTGGCAGAGCTGGCGCGGCTGCGGGGGCAGGCTTGGCCGGCTGTCTGCCTGGGCTTGTCTGCCAGCAGGGAGGGGGCTGGCAGCTGTAATGATGGGGGAGGGCCCTGCGCGGGAGGAGGGGCGCCGCCTGGCTGATCGCAAGCGGGAGTTGTAGAGGCCCAGCCAGATGTCAGGTCTGGGCTTGGAGAGCGTGCAGGGAACGTGCGGAGGCCCCAGGGTGCAGGGGCTGGGAGAAGTAGCTTAGCCTGGATGGGGCTGAATCACAGAACTGAGGATGAGAAGGGATGATTGGAAAGCTATGTTAGGAAGGGCCAGGCTGATTCTCACTAATTTGGTACACCACCTGCCTCCCTCCTCACTCCCCCTTCTGCCTTTATTATTCCTTCAAACACCCGAATTCAGGCAGATATACATATGTACCCACCCCGTTCGTTCTAGACTTTGCTCTTCTCTTCTTCAACTCGTCTCTCTCGTGACTTTGCTTCTGCCTCTGACTTTGTGTCTCTTCGTTTCTCTCTCGGAGTTGTCTCTGTGGTCTCACCTTGCTCCTCTCCTTTCCTTTCAGAGACAGGCCAACACAGACCTGGATCCTGAAAGTGCCAGCTCATGGCCATCCAGATTTCATGACAGCTTTCCACTTCTGCCTGCAGAGGCTTCTACTCTCCCTGCCTGGGAGGGACTTGGCAGGGCGTTAGGGCCAGCTTTGGAGGGGGCAGTGAGGACTGAGCTTTAAATGGCAGGTGTTCTCATTGATACTTCCTGACCGAGTCACCCTGGTACCTTTCCTGTCTGCCTTCTCAGGTTAATGATCATTTCTTTAGTCCTTTCTCCTGAAGCCCTTTCTGAGATGACAGCTGTGAAAGTTACTGGCCCACAGAAATATTTCTTTGGTGAGAGCCGAAGTGTCTTTTGCTGCTCTTCTGAACCTACACATGCCCCTCCCGTACCAGTTTTCACATGAGTTCGTGCCAATTCAGGGTGGTGGCCGTAGTCCACACGTACACAGTTCTCACTTTTCCCATTCTTGTGTCCAGTACCAGAAAGGAAGACAGGATCATCACAATGTCTGAGGTCCAAAGCCCATGCTGAGAAAAGAATCTAATAGAACCCTCTTCTTTGTGCTTGAAATGGGGGACCACACCACCCACAACAGGATCTGTCTTAAAGGAGGGTTTGTGGGTGTTCCTGGCATGAGCTTGAATTTTAAAATCCTACTGATTTGCATTTTATGCAGCACCCTAGGTGGGAGGTGGTGAGGGGAGGAAGACAGTCTGTGGATGCCAGAAGAATGAAAAAGGCAAATAGGAATCTGCACTGAACCGAGCTCCAGATCTTGATTCGCACCCTCTCTGCCAAGGCCATGAGCCCCCAGTGCCTAGGAGAAGGAAGGAGAGAGGCTGAAGTCACAGGGCTCCCCATCAGCTTTCATTTGGCCTTTTGTCTGAGCAGTTCCAGCCTTTGACTCTTGGAGAGGAAGCCAAACGTCTGGCCTAGGGCCCAGAATGACACTCAGATGGGAGAACAGTGCACCCCTCCCTGTGGTCTCCGCCCCCTCCCCGATGCCAGCTTGCTCAGAAAGGAGACAGCAGAGGTATCGGAGTCTTACTCTCTGACACCTCAAGCTCGAGGCTTAGGTAGCAGGACCAAATCTCAGTGCCTCAGTATCCCAAATGGGAGCAAAGGGGAAAGTAGTGCTGAGCCCAGAGTCAGCCCCTTGACTACTTTCCAAGGACTGCAGGGATTGAATTGGACAAAGGTTGGCTGGGGCTGAGACAGGGACGTACTGGCTTGTTTATACCCGAGGGTTGCAACGAGGTGAGGTAGGTATACAGTTGTTTTATATCATGAACTGGGGGTAGGGCTTTTGCCCTGCAGATGGTTCATCCCAGGCAGGATTTCTGTGCCTCCCAGGAGCATGGTACCCTATGGTGGTTTATGCCCAGGAATGGCCTCCTGTAATACTCCTCAATTTCTGCATTGTTTATTTTACTCAATTCCCTTCAAGAAGCAAACATCCAGCAGACACTGTGGGATAAGACTGCTGCAAAAGGAAACACTAACAGATTGTGAAATTATCTTTGTCCAGGGTATTCTCTACTCCCCTTCCTATCCTGGTCCTGTCCTTGGCCCAGAAAATACAGACAAGAAGAGTCTGTTACTAAAAACCAAAGTAGCAGAATTTCTCAGTTTCTTGAAACAAAATTTGCACTGTAACAAGTGAGCACTGGGAGGAGGCTGAGAGTACAGGGATTCTGGCTCCATTAAGTTGATGGCTAGAGAGGGGCCATTCCTCCTGCCTGGGGGGTCAGGTTTCAGGGATGAAATGTGGCTAGAGAAGTAGCTGCAGCTGACACACTTCTTCATTAAGATGAGGTAGTCAGGGCTGCAAGGACTCAGCAGGGGGCACATCTCTTTCCCCTTCCAGCCAACAAAGAGGGGCCCTGCCTGAACACAAGACTTTGGACCAGCTGTTCCTCACACGCAGCTCCCTTGCCGGCTTCCAGCAAATGGGAGAGACACAGACATGTTGAGGAAGCAGACGTAAGATGCCCACAGTACATTGCTCCTAAATTCAGGTCAGTGTAGAACAAATAGAATACATAAAGCCTGAGTGATCAGGGCTCATAAAATCCAGCCAGTCTAGGAAGGCTTCCTGGAGGACGGGGAGGTTGGAGGAGGCCATCTTCTGGAATGTCTGTCCTAGTGGAGACATGGGGAAACGGCAAAGTCTCCCTGATGGAAGATGTCCTCCTAGGCAACCTGGTGTTTCCAGAAGGTACTTCTCTCATCTCTACTGGCTACAAGTTCAGGAGATTGTGTCATATAGGTATGAATCATAACCTAGAGGCAAAATGAAGAGAAAGGGGGATAAAGGAGTTATAGTAGCAATAATAGCTTTTAGCTCTCTGGACAAAAGAACAAGTTTCCTTAGGCAGAAATAAAGCTTTTGCAAAGGGTCTCAGCCTAGTCACCTTGATGTTTAAAGCTAGGAAGAAGAGGGCTTTGTGCCACTTAGACTAGGCTTAGTTAAAAGGGCATGGAACATGGGATTTTTGGGTCAAGCCAACTTGAACTTGGCGTATTACTTAACTTCTCTCTGCCTTGTTTTTCTCATCTCTAAAATAGGCATTTTTCTCTTTTAAAAATGCCTATTTCAGGCTGAGCCTGGTGGCACAGATCTGTGATTCCAGCAGTCTAGGAGACTGAGGCAGGAGGGTCACATGTTTGAGCACAGCCCGGGCAATATAGTAACTTAGTGAGACCTTGCCTCAAAATAAAAAAATAAATTGGTTGGGGATATAGCTCAGTGTAAAGGGTCTGGGTCCAATCCCCAGTACTGAAAAGCAAAAGCAAAAACAAAAAACACACAAAAACCCTACTTCCTACAGTTACTATGAAGATCAAGTGACAACGTAAGTACTACCCCACCGATACGTCCTTATCACGTAACACGGTGCCTGATGTGTCACAGGGACTCGGTAAACTCTTGAGGTTGGGTTGATCAGACTGGTTTGCATAAGAGTCATTTATTCATAGAATACAGCAGTTATTGAGATATAGTGTGTCTAAGGCACTAACTGGACCCTAGCGCTGTGGTTACAAATATGAACAGACACAGATGCTGTCTTCAGGGAACCTATGATTTAACACATAATAACATGTGTTGATGTTTACACTAATATGCCAGAATATAATGTGCTCCGTTAATTGCCAAAGCAGCACTAAGAAGTTGTACGTTCTTTATTTCCATTTTAAAAATCAGAAAATAAAAACATGAGGTGGTTAAGTGACTTGGCAGAGGTTAGATTAAGACCCAGTCAGCCTGACTGTGAAACTTATGCTCCAGACCCACAGAGTAGATATATGCAAACCTCTAGTAGAGAAATAGAGGCTTCGTGCTCTATAAGGTGCACAGGCTCAATGCTGTGAGAAGGGAAAAGCACCCTCTAGCCGGAGGGTCAGGGCAAGCTTCCTGTTGTGGAAGAGGCAGCACATGATCTAGACACTGAGGAATAAACAGGGCTGTGTACAGGAGAAAACAGCATTCCAGGCAGATAGTGAAACATGAGCAAAAGGCGCAGAGCAAAAGTAGTGCAGATGTCTGAAGACCAGACTGAATGTGTGTGAAGCAAAGGGCATGCACAGAGAAACAGCGGGCAACAGGGCTGAAAGGGTTGTTGAGGGCAGACCCCGGGGGTCCCTGAATGTTGTGCCAAAGAGTCTGCCCTCTTCTGTGTGCACTGGAAAGCAGTATGGTTGGAAATGTGCCCTGGGACCTAGGAGGTAGTGTGGAGTGGAGGAGGGAACAGGGAGGAAATTGAGGCAGGAGAGTGAGGTTAGGTAGTTATAAGGATCCAGGCAATAGAATATGAAGGCCTGAACCAGGAAGGAGAAAAGGAAGGTAACTTCATGAGGTCACTTGGTTTCCTGAGGAAGCTGACTGACTGCAGGAGAGAGGAGCTAAAGCTCAAAGGAAAGAGGGCTTGCTGAGGCCAAAAGGCAAGCCCCTCAAGGAAGTAACTGACATTAGGTTTCTCTTTCCATCTGTCTGCCTCTGGCTTGAACATGTGAGTCCCTGTAGATGGTTCAGTTAGGAAAGGAGGCTCATCATTTCACATCCCTCACTCCTCCTTTCTTTATCCTCCTCCCTCCTGCAGCTCTTGGCACAGTTTCCATGTTACCTTCCTGTTGAGAGTCTCAGCCAAGAGCCAAGAAGGTCCCTATTCACTGAGCTGGAGAATGGGCCACTTGGCAAAAACAGGGCTTTTCCCATTTCCTGCCCTAAGCCTCTTCCTTGGTAGCTTCCCCAGGAGCTGAAAGGAACTGTATGGGGATCTCATGAGCGATGGGGGTGGGGAAGTGAGGCAGGGCACACTGCCAGTTCCAAGGGCAAAGCTGAGACTGTGTCAAAAGATTCTGGCTGAGTGGGGAGAGGGCGTGAGATGGATGGATGGAGGGCACAGCTGCAGGATCAGTCAGGGGGCCGGGGCAGGGCTTGGGAAGGGAGCCGAGGATGCTGGCACCTCTCCTCCAACCCCACTCCTCCCACACTACAAAGGGCCCAGAGACTGCACTGCAGGGCGGGGGTGGGGCGGTTTGCCCATGGACAGCTGACCCCAGACTACCCTGCTCAGAGTGTGGAATCTGGTGTCTCAATGGCATCTTCCCCTCCAGCTCCAGGCAGGCAGCTCCTCTCCCCTCTCCCCTCCATGAAGAGAAGCCTTTGGTGGGAAGGAACTGAACTGGGTCTCAGAGGCCCTCAGAGGATGGTTTCATGCCCTTCCTCCTCATCTGGTGGTAAACGCCCTTTGTACTTCCCACTGACTGGCCTGGTTTCTTCTCTGCTACCCCATGAGGCTGAATGGTCAGGGACTATCGCGGCATGAAAGCCACCATGGAGGAAGGGAGCAGTCTTGGGCTCTCAGTCCTCCCACTAACAGCTTCAGGACTCACAAGTTAGAGCAGTGTTTCCCTTGGTGGTCGATCAAGACAGCATATGTATTTACAGCTACTGTCTACTGATGGCAAGCCATATACTTTTCATGCAAGTGCCTTTATGAACACACCTATTTGCATAAACAGATTTAAATACTGTATTAAACAGGAGTCTGGATGGCATGTAGATACAGTAAAAATAGTAAGACCAGCCTGGTGGGGAATATTTGGGCCACCCTGAGAGAGAAGATGATCTGAGACAATCACCAGTTCCTAATCCATGAAGGGGGCCTTGGCTTGCTCCACTTGCCTAGCCAGCCTCTCGGAGAGACTGTGGGGCTCAGGTAATGTGAAGGGCCTGTGCCAAGCACGCACAAATTCAGAACCAAGGCACAAAAGGTTGGTAAATTTGCCCAATGGCAGGTGGCCAGGTGAGCTAGGGCTGAGGTTAGTGTGAGACCTCTGTAGTCAGCTAGGTCTCCAGACTACTGTGTGGAGCACTCTTCCACACCAGGGGGGCACTGGAAGCTGTGTGGCTGCAATACAGAGCACACCACATGCTGAGGGAAACCTCAGCCAGCCGGACTAACATTTGATGTGCAAAGAATGTTTAAGACAAAACTGAGTCCCAGAAGGTGCTAGCGGTGGGAACCGGACTGAGGGGTGATATGGAGGCAGAGGGCAGGGTGAAGAACACTGGGGGCCTTTCTCAGAAGCGATTCCCATGATGTCCACTGGGATGTGATTGTTAAGGGCTTTGCATTTCATGGTGGAGAGCTCCGTCACACATCTGGACTTGAAAGGGAAGTGGCTGTTAGATACATCCCACTCAAACTAATCAGGACCAATCAACCCTCCAGGTGACCCCTGAGACAAAGTAGGATGAAACTGTCCTGAGGAAGAACCAGAGGCTCAGAGATATCAGGAGGCCGGAGCAACTCAGCAGTTTCTCGTCTGCAGACTGGGACTCAGAGATGTTTCCTTTTGGCTCCGAGCTAGCCCCACTCCTTAGCTCCCAACCAGATTGCTCCTTCTTCGCTGCTGAAGCACAAGAAGCCCTGAGATCAGAGAAGGTCCCACGCTCTGGGTGAAGACAGCAGCTTGGCCTCTGGCTCTTCCTCTGGGGCTGACATCATCCCCTTGGGGTTGGTGGGAAATGCTGCCCTGCTGGTGGAACTCTTGGTCAAGACCCAGGGGATGCTCCTGCTCCTGCTGCCCCTGGCCTCCGGGTTTCCCACAACTCAGCTTCCTTCTTCCATTCTCATCCCTCCCACAGCTGCCTCCCCACTTCCGTGTCTGCTAGCACCTGCCTGTGGCTGGGCTGAGGTCAGCATGAGGATGGGCAGGAGGATGCCGAGGCCTCCTCTTCCTTCCCCTGCATGGGGCAGGGCCGGGGAAGAAGGGACAGGACAAGAGATGTGTTTCCTTTTGACTTGACTAGATATAATGAGTGGACGTCTATCATTTACTACGTGTTAATTTTCAGTGAGGAAAAAGTGTTCCGGAAGTATACAGGAAGCCTTGAATGAACAGCCAGCATTCACCTAATGCTTTCTTTGTGCCATATAGAGATACACATTACCTCATCTAATCTGCATAATAATTGTGTAAGACAGAAGCTATCCCATGTTAAAGAATGGAGAAATTGGGGTTGGGGATTCAGCTCAGTGGTTAGAGTGCTTGCCTAGCAAACACAAGGCCCTGAGTTCAATCCCCAGCATCAAAAGAAAAAAAAAAGAACGGAGAAATTGAAAAACAGTTTAACCTGCCCAAGTCACACAGCTACTGTACGGCAGAGCTGGGACTTGAATTCTGTTCCTTTTGTTTCCAGAACCCAAGTTCTTAACCAATACAGAATATTACTTTAAATATGGGTGCAATTTCAGCCCTTGTTTACTTAAATGGGGCCTCTGTTTTATGGGCAGCCCTGAATTCATGCATACCCACACATTCATTCTCGCTGGAAAACTTGTGCAAAATGTCAGCATTATTTCGTATGGATTTTTCCATACTGGATAAAACTGAATGGGGTCATTTCATTCCTCCCACTGCCTCTGACCTGGACTGTGTTTTGCCTTCTGGAAGGAAGCCTGCCAGCTCAGACTCCTTGCCGCTTCATGAAATGAAACCTTGGGAAATGGCTCCAACTCCCTCGTGTGTGTGTGTGTGTGTGTGTGTGTGTGTGTGTGTGTGTGTGTGTTTCTAGCAAGTGACTGAAGGAAGCAAGCAGTCTGCATGGATGATCTGTGGGTGGGGGAACAGTTAGTAGAAGTCAGTATATGGTTTATGAGTATGTAGCAAGTACAAGGTGCCAGCTAGTTTCTGGGGTGATATAATGATGTACAGACTGCATTCTCCGCCCTGCGGTTCTCCTCCCTAAATATTTCATGAGCAGCTAGGCATTTAAACTCATGGAGGATGTGGGGAAAGTACATAAGCAGCAGGACTTCAGGGATGAGCATCTTCAAGATCACAGACAAGGCCCTATCAGGAGCATGGCAAGTACGTGGAGGGGGCAGAGACACGCCCCGAGTTGAAAATCCTGTCATGGGTCTGGACTGCAGAACCCAGTCACTTAGATTTAAGTCTCTGGGCAATGGCGAGCCACTGAATAAAGTGACTGGAAGTGTGTGTTTGGGAAAACTGCTCATGTCTGGTGGCCTGGAGGCCTTGTCCTAAACAAGGCTTCTGCAGCATTCCTGGGGATGGAAGGAGAAATGCGACAAGCTAGGGGAGGAGAACTCCAGCATGGTACATGAGTAAGCTGGATTGGAAAAGGGTGGGTGAATGAAGAAGCCCGAAATATCTCTGAGTTCCAGGCAGGGGAGACAGGAAAGGGGGCTGGGGGATAGGAAAAAATAGGGAAGTCAGGGAGGCAGTTTGCCAGGAATGAACTGAGCTTCGTTTGGGGCTTAGAGTCTCGTTTAGTACTGCCCTGGGTTTCAGCAGCTGCAGCTGCGTGCTTCCGAAAGGAAAGGTCCAGAAGGCAGAAGCAGAGAGGTCAGGGTGAGGGCCATCGACAGCAGGCACAGCCACCCATGGGCTCTGTGTTTCTGCCACACCCAAATTCACGTACATGCCCATACACACTCCAGGGTTGTCAGGGCCTATTTCTTTCCCCACCTTGGGAAGGTGCACAAAGCATGCGCAATCTTCACATCCCAGCAGAAGCCTCCTTGCCCTCGAGGGCACTGGTCCTTTACCTCCTTTAGTGCTGCTGGCTCTCTGAGAGCCTGTGGAGAATGCCCCTTCCCACCAGGGCCAGGGCTGGCAGGGGAAGACTGGCCCAGAAGTCTGAGAGAGTCAGCTGCCAGTCCAGCCCAGCCCTGCAGAGCTTCCCTGCCTGCCCTGCCAGCTCCCTACCCAGCCTGCCCTCCAGGCTTAGCTCTGAGCGTTAAGACAGGAGGAAAGATGATCCCGCGGGTCTCTGGGGGGCTTAAGAAACAGATGGTCCCCGAACCTGAAGCTTGCTGTGAGTAACTTGATCAGGATCTGGGGAGGGAGCTGGCAGGATCACGGCAGTGTGGGCCCGGGGAGAGTGAACCTTGTGAATGTTATCAGGCAGAGCCTCTCCTCCCCAGCCTCCAAATGTGGCCCTCACCCAAGTCAATCTCTCAGCCCCTTCCAGATGGCACCTGAGACTCTGTCGGCAGAAACCCAAAAAGGGCCTGGGAAAAATGCCCCAAGATCCTCACTCTAGCTTGGTCAGGGGAGCCCAGTCAGTCAGACTAAGAAGGCAACAAGAGCGCTGGAGCCAAGTCTGAGGGCAGCTGGGAGAGGACAGGTGCTTGGGAGGGAGAGACAGGCTGGGAAGAGCCGGGCAAGGGTTTCCAGCAAGTGGGAACTTCTGGCCTCCTTATTTCTCTCCTGGCCAGCTGGATATAAAGAGCAATTAAAGGAAACCCCAAGTCAACCCTGTCAACCCCTCTCTTTGCCCTGCAGAGGAGAGAGTAGCCTGAAAGCCCAGCCCCTGCCCAGACACATGCTGGCAGTGTTTGGTAGTTAGGACAGCATTTGGACTGAGTCAGTCCTGGATGTTAGTCTCAACTCTATGAAATGTGTGACCTTAGGTGAGTTCCTTCATCCCTGCCACAGTTTTCTCACTTGTTAAACCGAGCACAGTAAGAGCAACCTCAAGGAGTTTATATAAAGATTAGATGAGATGATGCACGTAACCAGCATACTTCCTGTTACACAGTAAATGCTTACAAATCATTATTGCCACTATCATCACTAGCATCCATAGAGAGAAGGAGGGCCCAGACATTAAAAAGGATACGCTTGGCCACCATTGCTTGGGACAGCCTCACACTGGCCTCAGCTGCATCTTTTACCACTTAATCTTGGAAAAGTAACTTATGTTACTCATCTGTCAAATGAGAATGATAATAGTTACCACCTCACAGGGTAGCTGGGGAGATTAAGTTTAGATTGTCTCACACACACACACACACACACACACACACACACACGGTCCCTAACATTGATTTTTGGACTTTTCCATGGTATGAAAACATGCCCATTTTTTTCTTTTTCATGTATGTAGTACATTACTTGAGATATTCGACACCTTCTTATAAAATAGGCTTTATGTTAGATGGTTTTGCCCAACTACAGGTTAATATAAGTGTTCTGGGCATATTTAAATTAGACCAGGCTAAGCTGTGATATCGGGTAGGCTAGGTGTATTAAATGCATTTTCAACTTACGACATTCTCAACTTCCCATAAGTTTACCTGCTCATAACCCCATCATAAGTGGAGGAGCATCTGTATGGCTTTTGGGACAGTGCCTCCTTTAGTTAGTTTGCTGCTATGAATGCTATTTCTCTTATCTAGCCTAAACAACATTAAAATTCCTCCTCTCCCAGCATAGATGTGCACTGAACTGAGCGGTAGAAAGGTGGGTAGCGAGTCTCAGTTCAGGGCCATGAGGAGCAGCCCTTGTGGCTCACTGGCCTCTGCTTTCTCTCTCCCCTTCAGATGTCCATGAAGGAAGTAGGTGATGGCTTACAGGATCAGATGAACTGCATGATGGGTGCACTGCAAGAACTGAAGCTCCTACAGGTACAGACAGCGTTGGAACAGCTGGACATCTCTGCAGGGGCTGCTGTACAGGCCTGCCCTGAGAGTCCTCGGACACAGCCCAAGTGCCCTCACTGGGAGCGTGGCAAAGATCTGGCCAGGCCTGTGGCCTGCCCCTCCCCCTCCAGCCACTCTTCTCTTGGCAGCAGCACCAAGTTTCCAAGCCATAGGAGTGTCTGTGGGAGGGATCCCAACCTCCTGCCCAGGACGCAGCTGCCAGAGCGCCAAAGCTGTGCCCAGCACGGGCCAGAGTGGGGGGAACCAGATGACTGGACCTCCACGTTGATGTCAAGGGGCAGGAATCGGCAGCCACTGGTGTTAGGGGACAATGTTTTTGCGGACCTGGTGGGCAACTGGCTAGACTTGCCAGAAGTGGAGAAGGGTGGGGAGAAGAGTGAGACTGGGGGGGCAGGTGAGCCCAAAGGAGAGAAAGGCCAGCCCCGGGAGTTGGGCCGCAAGTTCGCTCTAACAGCAAATATCTTTAGGAAGTTCTTGCGTAGTGTGCGGCCTGACCGTGACAGGCTGCTGAAGGAGAAGCCAGGCTGGGTGACACCCATGTTTTCCGAGTCCCGGGCTGGACGCTCCCAGAAGGTCAAAAAGTGGAGCCATTCCAAGGGCTCTGGACGTTTCCCTTTCTCAAGTGCAGGGGAGCCCGGACAAGGGGAAAATCCCCCCACAAGTAGCCCCAAAGCCATGGAACCCTCACCCTCGGGCTTTGATATTAACACAGCTGTTTGGGTCTGAATCCTAGAAAGTTGACTGAACCCAAAACACCAGTCCCAATGCTGGGCCCCTGGGGAGCAGGGGGCGGGTGGTGTGGCTGTCAGAAGCCCAAATCCAAGTTCCTTCCCTTCAGAAAGGAGGAAAAAGCCAGAGTTCTGGGGCAGGGCTGGCTGGAATGCAGCTGGGAAAGGCTGACACAGGGTTGGCAGGGGGAGAAGGGACAGCTCCTAGGGAAAAAAAATTGTGTGTGTGTGTGTGTGTGTGTGTGTGTGTGTGTGTGTGTGTGTGTTTGTGCTCACTTTGGGGTTGCAGGTGACTGTAGGGGAGGAACACGGGAGATCAAGAAATCCTCGTGACATTCCTCCACCGCACTCAAAGACCTCAAGTGAACATTCTGTATGGAAAAGGACACCAGGGCCCCAACAAAGACCTGTCTCTCTCTGAGCCCCCAACATTTTAGTTCTCAGCTTGCCTGGTAAGGGGCTGCTGCAAGCACAGAGACTAATGTCCAGATCTGCTACCTACCCCCTGGGGGGTCAGAGCAGCCAGGGGGAATCCCCAGCCCTCCCTGTTGCCATAGAAATTTCAGCCATTCCAGGATCCTGGGAAATGGGCTGAACAAGAAGGGCAGTGTGCGATGAGTAGTGGGGGAAGCCGCGACAAGCCCTCCTGTGTTATGTGTGGGGTAGATGTACAGAACTCTGCACACTCAAAAGCCCTCACATCGGTGCTTTCTTGTAAGTGGGCAAGCAAGGCAAGCAGCATCCCATTTTTCAGATGAAGAAGCCAACCTGGATATGTCCTAAGTGTCCCAAAACACCCCGCTGGCAGGCGGGTGAGGGGAGCAGTGCCCACAGGTTACACGCTGAAGCCTGGAGTTAGACACGCTGTTCCTACTCGCAGTAGGTGGGAGAACCTCTGCCCAATGCCCTGTCTCTTGCACCTAACTCCCCTGTAGGGCAGAACACGTAAATTCACCAGGGGGGTGAAGGCGAGCCCACACTTTAAAATTCCCAGTCCCCTCGCTCGGCCCCTCCACACCAGGCGCAGCCCTGGCCTCGTCTTCCCTCCTCACTCGGAACCAGCGGGGGCGCCCGGGCCGCGAATTTCTGAAGCCTCTCCGGGAAGCTTGGCTCGTGGCGGGACAGCGCGTGGGCCCCGGCTCGCTCGCCGGCAGGGGACGCTCACGTTCGCCGAGTCCCTCGGAGGGCGCGCCCTCGCTCCTCCCGCTCCGCCCGGGCCCGCCGCCTGGCGGGGTGACAGCTGCAGTTAGAGAAAGGCTAGACGCCTTCCTTAACTCCCCTGAGCGTTGAGAGCAAACCGAAGGGAATAAAGAGCAAGGCTGCTGCCCGCAGCCTAGACCGCCAGTGGGTAGAGATTAGATTAGACGGGGATTAGAGCTCGAGTTGGGTGTGGGGAGCGCGGCGGTAGTGGCTCAGGGTCACCCTTAAGTCCCCACACAAGTGGTAGACAGTTTTTGATGGAGTAAGCTACTGCAGGGAAAGAAAGGCGCTTTTTCTGAACATTCGCTATTTGACAGGCGGTGCGGACTGCTCTTTCAAACTTGGAATGACCCTAGAGGGTCTCGAGTTCCAGGCACACCAAGGGAGGCTCTTAGTGGTCATGTAAGCGGCCGGTATTGGGCAGCTAGCAAGTGAAAGAATCAAGATTTGAGCCAGAGGCTTATCTAGCTCCCGAAGCCCCTGCCCGTTCCCTCTCTACATCTCTGCTTGAAGAACTCTGCCAGTTGAGTTTCTGGTATGGGAAGTCAGCTGTGGCTGCCTGTGGCGGTGGCGGCGATGTGTGCGCGAGCAGAAAGTACATTGTGATGAGTCCTCACAGGTTCGCTGGTCTCTGAGAGGAGGGGACCACCCGGCAAAGTATTGAAGATGATGCCAGTTTCAAGTCTGGAATGACTCTATAGGACACCAAGCCACCTGCAACTCATCTGTCTCATGGACTGGTCGTGGCAGTTCAGATCAACTAAACAAAACTTTAGAGATACCTCCTGGCACCTGGCATTGTGACTGGAACAAAGAACCGATGACAAGGACCCGCCTACTGACCTCAAGAGGATCCACTAAAAAAGAAAGAAGCAAACTCTTGAAAGAATCACTTTGAAAGAATCCAAGGAACTGAAGGCTCATTTTGACTTGGGCCACAAACAACTCTGACGTGGTATTTGCTGCCAACATACGTGCCAGGAACCTTTCCACATTTGTGTTCTTACATCTTTTTCACTACACCCTAGAAGTGGTTGGTCTCACTCTTATTTTATAATAGGCCCAGAGAAGGTAAGCAACCTGCCAAGGTCACATAAGGGCAGAGCTGGTGCTGAAGCAGGTCCCATTGGCTTCCAGTCTTGTGCTGTCCACCTTACTCCACAAGCTGTCTGTTTATCTGCCCCAGAGTCAAATCAAAAACAAAACCTGTCCTCTCCACATTATCCATGTCCCTGCATGGACAGTACCTGGCATGCTGACTGTCCAGCCCAATTTTGCTTGGGTCTTGACAGGGCTGACGTAATGCCCCAACCACCATGTCATGATTTGTTAATGAAAGTGTCTGGTAATTCATCTACCCTCTTATAATTTCAACTTTTCTGTCTCCTTCTGGGCTCCTGTAATTTTAACTTTTCTGTCCCCTCTGTGACAATGATGGAGACCATTTATTTTGCTGAAGCCAAGTGAAGAGGTAAATGGAAATGCCCAGGGCATAAGAGATGAGGGAGAGTATAGGGAGGAGATATAGAAGTAAGTACACAGAAACTGACAGCTTAATTCTGCCTCTAGGGCTCATTTTATGGTTAATTAGGACATGTAAATGAACTGGAAGCTCATTTAATACCCTCCCTGGCATGCAGCTTCACCTCAAACCTGGCCCACTTCCCTGGCAGGTATAGTGGCCCCTGGTTGGCCCAGACATCTGCTCAGGGCTCCACCTGCTTCTTTGTGGCCCCCTGGCCACAGTCTGTAGATGTTCCCCAGCCTCAGGAGGAAATGAGAAGAGTCCCTGCTGGGCACAATCACTGGGGCCTGTCTGGCCTCCTACCTTCCTTTTTCCAAACTTGCACACCTAAAACCTCTCTGCCTCCTCTCTTCAGATACTTCCTTTGCACCCTACCTCTCAGGGTGATCTCTGAAATCAAACCTGCCCCGAGGAATAGAAGCCTGGTTAAGCTCTGCCCCACTGGATCTCTGCCTGCTCTGCAGGGCCCTGGGGAGAAGGTCTCTAGTCTGTCCCACATCGCACCATTTCCTCAGTGCCTAGAGAAAAGAAGACCAGCCTGTCTGGGAAGCAGGGGCTGTCTCTGGCTTCTCCGGGGAGGATCTCTCCACCCACAGCACTTAAGGAACTTCTGCCCATCTTTTGATAGGAGCACTGGATTTGGAGTCAGGCAGGTTTTGAGACCTATTGCTGTCACTGTGTGAACTTGAGCATGTTGTTTGGCCTTTTTGAACCTCATTGTTCTCATCCATGAAATGGCTACTGTGAAGTTTAGGCAGGCACACTACCTGAGATATGAACGCTCCACAAACACTGTACTTCCTGCCCCAGCACTAACCAGGAGACCCAAGACGCACTGCCAACAATAAAGAAAGTACTTTTTCTGGATCTTGGTCTCCTCTTCTGTTAAAAATGTACACTGACTCACATTACTTCATGAGGTTGTGGTGAGGATCAGAGAAAAATCACAGCTGCGAATGTGCTTCTGTACAGCATAGATATAGTGGGCCATTATTTGCCAAATACGTTCATACTCTGGAAGGATGATACTCATGGGGATGGAGAAGGGCAGCAGCCTTGGTGGAGCTGGGAGGAGGTGCTTGAGGACCCCGCCACCTACGGATTTGCTCTAGGGACACTCCTACCACCCCAGCTTTCCTCTATGTCACCTCAGGGACTCAGTTGGGTCTCCTATCTGCCCCCTCTGCTCCCTAAGCCATAGGTGCTGGAGTCTCTGCCGAGCCACAGCTTTCTCTTCCACCCTCCTCCGGGCCACTGGGGGCCAATGGCCTAAAGGTGCCATGAATGTCAAGTCCATTCCCTCCTCTGTGAGGGTCTCAGGGCTCACGCTGGTACTGCCAACGAGGAGTGATGAGCTAGTAAGGTCTCGGGACAAGACCACACACCATAGACACCCAAAGGATTATTGTGAAGATGGTCTTCGCCTTCTCTCCTGTCCAAGTCCTGAAACAGAACCTCCAATTGGGGGACCCTCACCCCTTGCTGGAGGACTTACTTCCTGCCCCTCCCTGTCACTCTGACCTTCAATCAGTCCTGACACATTCCTCCATCTACCACCTTCAATCCGCCACCTAGTACACACCCACACACTCTCAGGCACACACACAGACATCACAATGAAGTCAGCCTCACCGATGTCCCTGTAACAAGTTGGTACTCTTAATTCTTGTCCTCCACTGGAGTCCTCCTCTTTCTTCTTGGCTTTCCCATTGCTCCCTGAAAGTATCTCTGTGCTCCTGGCTAGAGGGCAGTGAGGACCAGTGTGCCCAGAACACAGTTTGGGGCAATGATAATCTGACATAGGGACATTGATAATCATCTTGTATTTCCTTTTCCTTGTACGAGGGAAAATGTGGTGAGGCTTGGGTGGAGAAAGCAAGATCCCTGACTGCACTCTATGCCCAGTTCTAGGCCCCAGACCCCCAGACCAGAACTCCAATCCACAAAACCCATTCATCCTTGCTGTGTCACTCTACGGACATCCCTTAAGACAGACCATCCAGGGATGTGGAGGAATTAATGCCAAATACCACCTCCCTTGTGCTGTGGACCTTGGCTCTCCCTGGTTCCCAACTCACGCTTTTCCTACCACTCCCCAGCTCTGACATGGCAGCTCTTTCTGGAGCCCTCTCCCCCTGGCAGCGATGCCCACTCCCATTTCCCTCCAACTGGCCAGGGAGGAGTGGTTCAGGCACCTGGTCTGAGACTGCCTATTGGGTGCTGGTTTGCAGGGGAAGCTCTCCTCATCCAAAGAAAGAATCACATTTTGTTTCTTGTCCTCTACCTACCACTCCCACTGGCTGCTGGAATTCCGTTTCCTGCCTTCCTCTTCTCAGACCCTTTCTCATGGAGGCTGTGGAAATGCTGCCCGGGGTCCACCAGGAGACAGGGGAGCTGCAGTCAAGTCAGACAGCAGGAAACTGCTCCATCCGAGCTCCACTCTCCAGGGTATTGTGCCCTTCGTCCTGCTGTTGGGCTTCTTAGGCCAATTCCATTTTAACGCAGGCTGTACGGGGAGCTTTAGCCCTCACCTGCCCACTTGCCGCTGCCGCCGTCATCCTGCTGTCAATGGGCTGCACGGGGCTCTGGCCTATCTTCAGACAGTCACAGCACTTCTCTCTTACGCCCGCTCAACCCCAAGCAGATCTGAACCGCCATCGTAAAGGTTATCACTTTTACCTCGGCCTTCTTGATCCCTTTCTACCAGCCTTCTGCACCTAGTTCATTTCTTTGTCCCTTTCGGTAAAATCCAGTCCCAGACATACCTACCTGGCATTCTTTCAAACTTGCTTTCTGGAGGCCCTCCACCCTCCTGGGGACACCAAGTCTGCTAGATTCTCCTCCCTGTATTGTGACTGTTGAAGGAGGACGGGACAGGGCAGGGCGATGGGGAAGGAAGTGGAGAGTTGGGTGTTGAATGCCTTCTCTACCTCCAGCCCCACTGCTGGCCATGCTCCAGGCATTGTCTCCCTACTGGGACTGAGCTGCCAGCAAGGCAGCATGTGGACAGCCATTTCGTGTACATGTGGTGGGAAAGAGAAGGTATCATTTTTTTTTTTAAATGCAAAAGAGTCTTTCAAATGGGCAAAATGCAGCAAGTGAAACCCTTGCATAGATACAGCTCCCTGATCAGAGATGCCAATGCTGGTACCAGCCCAAAGCTGCCACTCCCCACACAACTCCTGAACACCCACATGGGGCCTAGGGACTTTAGAATACTGGGCCAGACTGACCAAAGCAGGTATTATAGTCCCTGGGCTGAGATTCCAAGCATCTATTCAGATAAAGTCAATCCGTACCCCAGAAAATAAGGGATTGGCTTTCTATCAGTGATTCCAAGGTCCCAAAGAACTCCAAAGCTTCTGATGTGGGCTACCCTGCTGGGAGTGTAGGAATTTAATACTGTCTTTTAACTTCTCCATTAAATGTATCACTTCTCATGGGGCTAGGGGTGTGGCTCAATGAGAGTGCTTGTCTAATGTGCATGAGAACTGGGGTTTAATCCCCAGCACTGCCCAAAACATTAAAAAAAAAAATAAGCAAGAGGCACTGGTACTTGCCTATAATGCCAACCACTCAGGAGGCTGAGGTTGAACTGCTAGTCTGAGGCCAGCCTGGGCAATTTAGCAAGACCTTGTCTCAAAAATAAAAAGGGCTGGAGATGCAGCTCAGTGTGAAGGACTTGGGTTCAATACTCAGCACTGCAAAATAATAAGTAAATAAATAAAACGCATCTCCTCTCCAAGGAAGACAGGCAGGGAGGAACTAATCTCTGGTTCCATTACTCCAAGTCCTACTTTTCCAAACTGGGAAGACTGTATGCTTAAGCATTCCCTTAATCCTGGTGACTCCTTCAAACTACTAACCCATCTGGGACAGAAAGCTCTCAGTCATGCTCAGGACAAAGTTAACAGGGGCCGCTTCAGTACGTAGGGTTTATGCCTTCCTCTAGCCCACAAGGGACGGCCTGATGATGGAATCCTGGCGGATGGGTAGAAGGAGTGGATTAAAAAAGAATCCTCTCAGAAAGCACCCATAATACAATACGGTAGATGTACAGAAAGGGCTTAGAGGGGCTGCTGTCTTAACTTGGGAAGAAGTGAGAGGAGAACTTGGAGGGTGAAGGTGAGAACTAATATTTATTGTGTGACCACAGGAGGGCAGATACTATGCTAAAAAGTGTAAGAGAGCAGAACCATAACTGGTAAAGTAGGAAAAACAAAAAGGTATTTTCTGTCTTGTTAACATCTTTGAGTGCCAAAGTATTGTTGATGCCCTTCTAAATTGAACACTAGTCTAACTGATCTCAATCATGTGCCTCAAAGATCATCTTTATTGAGAAAGCGAGAAATGAAAGCTAAGAGTGGGATAAGTATGCAAGTTCATGGAGTAACCCTTTCATCCGGAGTTCTGAAATTGCCCCGTGCCTGTCCTCATCCAGTCTCACCTAGTCTCAGCCCTACTTGTTTACACAATTCTACCTCCTAGATGACCAACTTCTCGCTTCAAGGCCCGCCATGCTATGCTCCTACATACTCCAGGCCATTTTGTCCACATACCTAACACCAGTCAAAACCAAGTAACTTCTTGTGCATGTCTTTTGTACCTTGCTTTTCCCTGAAATCTGCCTGCAATATTCTTTTCTAACCTGTGGAAAATTCCAGCCTTTCTTAACGGCCTAGGTCAAACTACCCTAACGGCCTAGGTCAAACTATCCTGGAGTATTTCAAATCTCCAAGAATAGAAAGCATTTATTCCCTGTCTCACACTACTTTGTGTTTAAAGCTTCTGCTCCCCCCTCCTCCCTGAAGCAGGAGCCTCTTCGCTTTGTTGTCCAGGTTGTTCAAGTGATCCTCCTGCCTCAGCATCTCAAGTAGATGGGATTACAGGCTTGAAATTTCTTCATACTTCCTACTAGTTCTTTATGAACTACAAGTTCCTTTATGTACAGATTGTTTCCCACCTCCATATCTGGGTCAGCTCACTTTCACAATAGATTGTGATTATTTACCCAGTTTTCCTTCTTAGTGGGCCAATCCTATTAACACCCAAGTGTGGTTTCATGTATCTTACTAAGTAGTCAATGATGTTTGCGGTCCGGAAGTTTTTTTCCCATACCTCCTTGACACTGTTCTTACCACACCACTTACAGTCCACCAAGGTCACCAGTGACATCTACTGTACCCTTCCCCCTTTGGTGGTACTAGGGATTAAACCCAGAGCTTCTGCACCAAGTTATATCTCCAACCCTTTATTTTGAAATAGGGTCTCAATAAGCTGCCGCTGGGCTCAAATTTCCAATCCTCTTGCCTCGGCCTCCCAAGTACCTGGGAGTCCAGGTGTATGCCAACATGTGGGGTGCTTTTCTAACTCCTCTTTATCTCCCACCTCTGCAGAGTACCTTAGGGATCTCTTTATTTACCCTCAACCCTAACCATCCTGCCTAGTCTCATCTCACATTTTAAAATATTACATGTAAGTCTCCTGTGCAGACCTCTTTCTCTGCATTTGACTCATATTCAACTGCTTATCATAAATCTCTAGAACCTGACACACTTCCCACAATCAGCATGTTGAAAATTGAACTCCTTGTTACCCTTCCCATCTGCTCCTATCATAATCTTCACTATCTTGACTATTGGTCCCAAAATCTTGGAGTCAATTCTTACCAATCTCTATTACACATGTATGTGTCACTAAATCCTGCTGGCTCCATGTTCAAAACATATCTGAATATAAACACTTCACTGCTATCACCATTTATCACTTGATTCAGTTTTCTAACTGGTCTCTGCTAACATGTGTGCCCATATATAATTTTTAATCAATCTAGTGGAGTATTCCTGATGACACAGTATAGCTAAGTCATGTTATACCTTTTGCTGAAACCCTCTCCAAGAATCCCAGTCAGAGTAAACACCAAAGAAAACTTCCCTATATGCAATCCCACTGCTTCTCCATTATCTAGTCCTATTCTCCCTGCTGGTCTCTCTGCTCCAGACATACTGATGTCTTTGCCAACATGCCAGGAACATGTCCACATATGGCATTTGCAAAGACTTTCCAGTGCACGGAAGGCTCTTCTTCTCTCATGGCAGTTACATGGGCTGCACCCTTCAAACACTCACTCGAATAACCAGCTCACTCAGTTTTACCCACTATTACCTCATCCCTTTGCCAAGCACTTTGATCCTTTGCACTAAGCACTCACTATCTCTCTCTCTCTCTCTCTCACACACACACACACACACACACACACACACACACACACACACTCACAGAGGTTTACCGGACTTTTTACCATTTTCTAAAAGATTAAAGTGCCCCAAAAGCAAGGATTTGGTCTGTATTACTCACAGCTGTATCCCAGCATGGTGTGTGTATTCAACAGAAAAAAGTACTTCCCAATAGGCCCATAAGGACCATGCCCAAGTTTCATAGGCCCTACAATGTTCACCTAAGAACCTGGACATGGTTAAGCTTAAAAGAAAAAAATCATTGGAAACACCATTCAAAATAAGAGTCACACTACTATTTAAAATAGAAAGGTTTATTAAGGTTTTTCCTCATGAGGAACAGCTATCCCCTTACTTCTTAAGAGAAGCAATTGGGCCCAGAACCACAGGAGGCCACTTCTTAACAAGCCCAAGGAACTTGCCCCTCCAATACCCCAAAACAGAATTCATGCTGCCTTCCAAGAGAACAGAATTAGGCATCCAGTTCAAAGCCTCAGCTGCTCTCAACAAAAATACTTAAGCAGGACAGTGCAATAAGTGGACTGCACATTGGACAAACCCGAGATGAAACTGCAGTAAAAAAAATCCAAGACCAGCGGAATATCTGTACTGCATTCTCAAGAATGACTTTTAATTTTTATGTTTTTGGAGAACATGAATGCCAACAGCTAGGTGGTCAGATTGCTTCAAAGCTCACATTCATTTCCCTCCCTGAAAGACGTGCTCTTTCCAGTGGCTGGACAAGCACCCAAACCACCATGGCTCTTTAAGTTTGGAGCTGATTCAAGTCAGGTTATTTTAATACATATTTAGCACCTTCAACAAATATAAGACCCAAATAAAAGGCTATTTTACAAATTATTTTTCTCTTCTAAACTACCTGACCATTTCTTCACACTTTGATTTCAACAGACATATAATTTATCAGAGCTTATTTTATGTTTTCTAACATCCTACTAGGACTGTGCAGAAAGGGAAATACCATTGTATTCCTTAATTTTTTTCGTCCCTTAGTTCCTAAAGCAAAATTCAGATATATGAGCTGACAAATTCACATATACCTATAAGGATAAGGGGTAAAATATACTAAATTGCCCAGGTACAAGAAAATGGACCATGTTTTATTACTATTTATATGTAGAGAAAAATAATTCCAAATCATCTTTTAATAAAGCCGGTAACAAAGGTCAGTATTTCCCCTAAGTATTAACTTTTCCAAGTAAATAACTTGAAGGAAGAGGACTGTTTCACTGAGAAGTAAAAGGTGGCCAAACTGATGATGGAAGATCAAGGTGCCAAGGAGATGAGTTCTGAGTTATGAGAAGGGACTAACACCCCAACATCTGTATTTCTCCAAACATTCTTAAGAGAACTATGTAAGTGGTCACCGTTTATTAAGTTAATGTTATCTACATCCTTGATGAATTTTGTTTGTACTTCTCGCTATCTTGTTAGATGGTAAACTCTTGAGGAAGAAACCAGATGCCTCTTTGTGAAGAAGGAAGTGCGCATAGAAGACATTGGCTTGAATACTTTCAATGCAATGGCTGTAGAAATGTTAATGATATTGAAGCTCCCCCTGGTGGGTGGCAAAATTATAGCTAGGTTATGTATCTACTGTTAAATTTCTAAAGCTGGGTTGGGGGGCACTAATAAGCCATTATAATAGATTGTGTTTTAGTTGGCAAAAAGCAAACTACCAATTGTAGCATCAAGCCTCCTGTAAGTTATAAGTTACTCATATAGCCAAAGCTATTACGCCTTAAAACAGCCACTGATACTACTATGGTACAGCTCCTGGATATAACATAATATTGTAGAGGCTTGATTTTTCAGCTATAAAAATACACATCTTGTTTTCAGGCACCTTATCCACTGGAAAAAAGACCAAGGAGTTCATATGGGACAATATAAAAATCTGCCTGTCTCATTTTCTGACAGGATACTTTTTCCCTTGAGGTACCAATGCACACTGCTGATTTCAGCTGGTCCTGCTCTGTATACCACTCACTGCATGCCAAAAAGGCATTTTTCCTTCAACCCAGGTGGGCTACATATGACAAAGAAATCCAATGACAACTGTCTTTCTCCACTACATTCTAAAACAGAAGACACTGAGTTTATGCTACTAGTCAAGCAGACTGAAACTTAGTCTTATTTAATGCCTTCTATTTAATTTAATGCAGCAAATAACTACATAACCTATATAAAAAGGTTGCACACCTCTCACACACCTCTACTGATATGTGAGATGTTTGTCTATGATTTTAAGTCCAAAGAATGTCTGAGAGGTATTTCAAACACAATGACATTAGAAGACTTCAAAATACAGTACAGTATGCCTCTACGCCAGGCACAGTGGCATGTGTCTGCGGTCTCAGCTACTTGGGAAGCTGAGGCAGGAGTACTGCTTCAGCCTAGGAATTTGAAATCAGCCTTCACAACACAGCAAGACCTCACCTAAAAAACAAAAACAAATTTCTCTGACCCAGACGAACTGGCCCTAAGGCTTTGCTTATTTTTCAAATTTATTATATTCTTTTGTCCCCTAATCACAGGCATATACATAACTAGATCAGAAGAAAGGAAGTGTTAGGTAACTAAGTTTATTAGAAACTCAAAAGAATACAATTTCTGATTTTTAAAACAATACTTTTAACACTTTCTCAGTTGGTCAGAGCTTATATTTGAAAGCTAACTTTTAAGTTTCAATTTAGTAACTGATGGGCTGACCACATGAATACTTCCTCACATCTCATTGCAGTGAGACAGTATCTAGATCCCTGAGCACTGATTTAGACTTTCTAGGACTGGTCTCCTTGATATTTGGGGACAAGGCACAGGGTTTCCTAAGCTTGTTTCTTTTCTTCTCCAGTACTTAACTGGCTAACAAGCTGTTTGCTCTACTTCTCCTTGTGGAGAACACCTAAGTACTGTCACCCCGGGTCCATGTCCTACTTAAGCCCTATCCTTTGTAAAAATGGAAATAACAGGGAAGAAAAAGCAAAGCACCACTATATAGCTAGCTAAAAATTTAACTCTTTTTCGTATTACTAGTATTATACTACTTCATATGTAGTTCTTAAAGCAAAAGTTACTAAAATCCCTTTTGTGTGTTTTAACTTCCACTCACATCTCTCAAATTCTTCAAACTATTACAAAGCAAGTTTGAAAATTTCTACATAACACTTCACTGGTGGACCCGCACCCAGCAATTTAACAATGGCCAAAGGATTCCCTTAATGAAGTTACAAGCTGAGGAATATTGAAATAGTAAAAGTTAAACCCTGATACAGTATTAAACTTA
Source organism: Hystrix cristata (assembly GCA_004026905.1). NCBI lineage: Eukaryota > Metazoa > Chordata > Mammalia > Rodentia > Hystricidae > Hystrix > Hystrix cristata. The sequence continues at coordinate 28,278 of PVJO010011044.1, forward strand.
TCTTTTTACATATAAAAATAATACAGAGTGGGATATTTTATTCAGTAAGATACAATCTTTAAGATTCAGAGAGAATATACAAAATTATTCTATGTAGTCCTATGTATTTTACTGTTATAGTAGGAATAAATATATCTAGAACAGAAAGTTAAGAAGTCTGTTCCTAGAGAAATCACCAGTTAGTATAGTTTAAAGCCAACTGTTCTGCAGATATCAGGTAGAAAGGAGCTACTGTTGTACTTAAACAATGAGGTCATTATAAAATAAAAGCTTCTGATCTATAAATAACAAAAACACACAAACCAAATGAAAATGTACTAAAATTTAATCATCCATAAAAGCTGTAATTTAATCTGACAGTAAAACACAAGAAGCAATATTAGAATTGGTTTAGTATATTATATATTTTAGCTTTGAAAGCCATAGAAATCAGTTATCCCAGTTTTTTCCTATAAAAGATCCTTTTTTCCAAAGCATTATGCACAAACAATTTTAATTAGAATATAATGACAGATGATATTTCATAATTTTTTAAATATAAAATGAAGTCAATGACTCAAAAAAGTTATCTGCTGCAATGAGTTGAGGAGAAATTTCATAACTGATATCATTACAGATATAAAGTATAATGGTTCAATTTTTTAGTGCTCGACAGGGAGGAATCATGATAAAAAGGTCAATATGAAATTATTTGATTATAGTAGCAATATCTAACATTTGAAATGCATTCATGCTGTTTTGTATAATCATATTAGAGTCAAGTATATTTATTTTCACATCTGTTATAACTGCTATTGCAAAGGAGAAATACTATTGTCTTATTTTCCAAGAGATATACACAAAGCAATTTTTTTCTCCAGGGAACTTGTGCAAACCAATATAATATCTAAATTCTTCACATAATATATAAAACAGGAGAAGCCTCTTCGGATTTATTTTTTGAAGTCTGGAATGCTGGCACTTTCCAATTAGGCAACAGTTCTTCATTCCTGTAATCTGGAATATTGAACATACAGGTATACATACATACATACATACATACATACATACTTGGTTTTCTTTTGATGTCATAAGATGGTAGTAAGCAAGCAGATATCCAATAACATGGTAACAATGGTCTTAGGCTATGGAGCTCAGTGGTAGAATGCATAGTTATAAGACCCTAGGTTTGACTGCATGTGCATGCAAATGCAAACAAACACACACATGTGCATACATACACCAAAAATGATCTTGGCTAATCAACACCCTAAATAACCACAGTAACAGGGCTATTTTAAATTTCCTTTAAAACGTTTTAAAAAATATAGAAGGCTGAGTTCACATTAAGAGTCTATCCTTGATCAACTTTACTTTATTTTCAGTTCTATTACACTTAGTGTTTCACATTATATCCAACAGTCCCGTCTGTAAAAAGGAAAACAGTAATACTTTGTTTCTATCTTATCAACATCTTATTTATAAAAGTTCCTTCTCCACTAAAGAAATGACAATTGCTTGAATAATTTTCTGTGGGAAATTCTGCATTCAACCATTTTATGATTATATAAAGACTACCACTTCTAATACAGTATAAAGCAAGAAGAGATGATACAGAAACAAACTCGAGGGCAGAAAAATCAGCAAGTCTTACAGCTCAGTGAAACAGAATTAAGTTTTTCCCTGGTGGTAACTGAATCCAGGAGTGCTCTACCACTGAGCTATATTGCCAATCCAATTTTTTTTTTTTTTAAATACAGGGTCTCAATAAGTGAACTTGTGATCCTTGAACTTGTGATCCTCTGCCTCAGCTTCTTGAACACGTGGGATTACAGACAGGTGCTACCATGTGTAGCTAAGCCTTATTTGTTTTTGCAGCACTAGGGATCAAACCTAGCGCCTCTCACAAACGCTAGTAAATACTCTACCAGTAAGGTACCTGCCTAGCTTCAACCCACATATTGTGAATACCCATTCTGCAGCAGGCACTGGGAAAGCAGTGGTGAGCAAATCAGGCAGATTCTCACCCTCCAGCCTTAAGACTTTCATGGAGAGGGGACAAATTCTCCAACAGATCAATGTATCTACAAGGTATGGTACATGTACAAGGTATACAGAAGCTGAGAAATACCCAGAATAAATAAAATGGGAATTAAATTAAAGTTGAGAAAAACCCAAAAGGCGATGATGATGAGAAAGCCACCTTACCTGGCTCAGAGCTGCTGCTGACTTCAGGTCTAGAGCAGCAGACATGATTTCTTTTTAGGCTTCTTCTTTTCCACTGGTGTTTTTCTATTTATTTGTCTGACCAGGTCATAAAATATCTAAATAAAGACAAGAGAGAAGTACTTAATTCAACCAATATTTGAGACTGTTCAAAAAAACAATTTTGGTTCTGTTAAATATTATTCTACTCTAAGATCTATTATTTTGCTGCTTTGTTTTGAAGTCAGGTTTCTTAGAAGTCTCAGCTGACTTTCAGTCAGGGGAAAGCAGGACTTACCTATTTACGAATTACACTTGCTGTTAGACTGAGAAAAATAACTCACACCCCCTCCCCCAACACAAACAAACAACAAACCTGGCAGTGAAAAGTAAGATAGTGAAAACTTTAACTTATAGAAAAGTTGTAAGAACAGTACCAAAGAACTTCTGTATATTCTTCCTAGACCCACCACTCAGTAACATTTTGCCACTTTTACATTATTATTTTTCTCTCTCTCCATACATACATTTATTTTCTGGACCATTTGTAAGTAGTTTGCATACCACGGATCTCTTAATGGTTGAGTGTGTATTTCCTAACAAGAAAGATATTCTCTTATATAACCATATTACACTTATCACATTCAAGACATGTAAGCATTGATTCATAACTCTGTATTATCCTTAGTACAAATTCCAATTTCATTAGTTATCCCAATGATGCCCTAAAAAGTAACTTTCCCCTCCTGGGACAGAATCCATCCAGGACCACACACAGCACTTTGTTTCTTGACACTAGTTTTTTTTAAATGCAGAACAGTTCTTTGGACTTTGTGTCTTTGAGGACATTATCATTTCTGCAAAATAAAGGCTAGTTAAGTTATAGAATTTCCTTCAATTTGAGTTTGTTGTTTCCTCATGATTAGATTCATGTTATCCACTTTTGGCTGGAAAAAGATAAAATGTTTTGCATCCCTCTTCAGGTATCACATGCAGAGGTACATGATTTTTATCTGCCCCCTTTTGGTGAGGTTAGTTTTAATTAAAGTACGAAACAGAAAAAGTTTACTGATCCTTGATTCAAAGTGACAAATTAAATGTTAATAAATCTTGTGGATTCACTGTTGGATGCAAAGTACTCTATATAGGATCAAGGACAAAAATACAATGCTATTTAGTTTACAAAAGCAGATTATTTTAATATGTCAAAGTACTGAAACATGAAATAGACCAGCTGAATTTGGTTCTTTGCCATGAAATGAAAACACTGATTTGTTCATGACCTGCACTACAAACAAATATTTAAAAAGCTTCTCACCAGTCCTTATCTGGCATAACTGCTTTGTAGAGACAGACTTTAAAAAATGTACTGGTTTTAAGGAGCACTACAGGGACCAATTGGTAAAGTCTGAATAAATGCCAAACATGAACTGTGTTGATGCCAATTTTCCTGATTTTATTTTTATTTTGTGGTGCTGGGAATTAAACCCAGGAAATTGTCCATCCTAGGAAAGTGCTCTACCACTGAGCTACACCCCCACTCCAATTTTCCTGATTTTAATTGTTGTGTTGTGTTTGTGTAAGAGAATGTCTTTGATCCAAGGATACACATAATAAAATATTTAGTAGCAAAGGGGTGTGATTTCTGCAAATATATGGCAAAAATGTTAGCAAATGGTAATCTACATGAAGAGTAAACAGAAATTTTTATTAGTGTTAGCTCTTTTAGGTAAATTTTATAGATAAAATATTTTAAAATTATTGACTTACATTATGGGAGTAAACTATTACATTTCTTTAAGATGATTAAACAATCAATTATTTATTTTAAAAAGACAGCGATTTGTCCCAAAGCTGTACTCATTTATACTCTCTTCTTTTTGGCTCATCCACCCCACTCCCATCTTCTTGTAACCACTTAACTATTCTTATTTCTAACAAAAGCTTAAAGACAGGATTTATAAACAAAAAGGTAATTGGTTTTACAACTCCAACATCCAAGTTGTTTCACAAGTTTAAAGACTTCAAGAACTTAACATGCATAAGCTACAAATGAGTTCTCATTAGCTCCTTAATGTATAAACTATAATGCAAAAATAAAAAGGTAAACCAGATAGCAAGTTAATCACACACACAGGTAGTTTCAATTTGAGTTTCTTTATGCCAGTTTCCAGTTTGCAGCATGTATTATACAGAAAGGTAACTGATTTTTGTAGTAATAGTCTAAATTATTTCTTTGGAAAGCATTGCCTACCTCACAGCAGCAGATGGTTCAGTGATGAGGGCAAGTTCGAACTATAATATTGGGTTAGAAATGCTGCAAGTCCCCAGCCTAGGTTCTTCCTCATCTCTCTGAACTACAGAAAAATCTAAAGGGAACACAGAATAGAGTTTCTCAATCCCTCTCCCATTCCTAAATTGGGATGACTTGATCCCAAAATAATATTCCAGCCTCAGCAAAGAACAATTAATTCTTGATTAAGACTGATGTGATTCTGGCATAGCTATACACTACTTTCAGAACATAACAAAAGTGGTGTGGATAAAAGTGGAAGAAAAAAAATAGAGAATTAGAGGGGTCTGGCCAAGCAGTATTCCTTAACTGTTTTCAAATCTGAGGGCACGAGTTGAATCTTTGTGAAAGTATTATCCCTCTATCTTCAGGCATTTAGAAATTACACAAACATTTACTAGGCAGCTTAAACTGTCTGAGGAACCATTAACTATCAAAGGAATCCAGTAGCTAGATTATCAGGCTATAAAAGAGAGAAAATTTAAAAAAACAAACAAACCTCAAATTATACTCTCAAGAATTTCTAGGATAAAGTTTGTACATTTTCCAAAAAAAAAAAGGTTCTTAAAATGGCTAATGCATTTTATTTTATTGTTTTTCTGTATTTATTTTATAAACTCTCCTGTCAAGGCAGTAGCATGTAGGTTCCCACAAACATGCAATGCTAAAAGATGCTAAAAGGAGAGGGTCTACCTGCTGGACCCTGGTCAACTCAGCCCCAAGGGACTCAGGGAACTTAGTGGGTGGGCACCGGTAAGGGTAAGGACAGCAACAGTAAGCAATGAGACCTTACAGAAGGCCTACAGAAGGTGACCTTGCATCACTGTTCCACTAGCCAAAGGGCATTCACCAATCCCAATGTACTCTTGATCTAAATTTTTTTTTTAAAGAAAAGATTGTACTAAAATTAACAATTTTATCATAGCCACGTTTTTCAAAGTAACCTCTAGGCAACTGTAACTGTACAACACAGAAACCTGAAGTTGGATGCATATCAAATTCCCTTTCATTTACTTGGAAGTGAGTAAGAAATAATTGTCAACAATCTCAGCAGAATTTGTTCCGTCACTGGGGTATAAACAATTTCTCCCTTTTTAAAAAAATTTTTTAAATTTTGAGACAGAGTCTCATTAAGTCACTAAGTTTCCCAGGCTGGGCTTGAACTTGCAATTCTCCTGTCTCACTCCCCCAGAGTGCTGCATTTTAGTCATGCACCACATGCCCAGCTGGATGTAAACTTCTTAAGGGTGGGAATAGTGTCTGTCCAGATGACTGTTACCTGAATGCCTAACATAGTGCCAGGTAAACAGCAAGTACTCAATATATATTTGCTGAGTAAGTGACTTTATTAATTTCTTGTTTTTATTATGTACTTTTAAAAAATGTTTTCATCTAAAAAAGCAAGCTCTGGCATTCTTGATTATTTGTAAGAAACAGGATTTATAGTAAGCTGAAAGGTGTTTAAAGTAATTTGACCACTTAAAAGATCAGATAATAGTCTACAAGCTATTAGTCAAGGAGAAGTGACCCACAGAACCCCAAACCAGAGAAGAACAGTAAGTAAAAACACAGGATTCTGATAATCTAACTCACTCTTTTAAATTATCTGAATTCTGACTCGTGATCTGTGATGCTACAAATGGCAAGCATATATGCAAGAGAAAGGAAAGAAACCCATTCTGTTTAGTTTAAAAAAAAAAAAAGGTGTACGGTAAAGTTAACAAAAACAAAGGGAGGGGCTGGGGATTTAGCTCAGTGGTAGAGTGCTTGCCTAGCAAATGCAAGACCCTGAGTTCAATCCCCAGCACACTCTCAAACAAAAACAAAAACAACAAAACAAAACAAAAAACAAAGGGAATCTTAAATTTTTGCTTGATTGGTGGGGGAAGCTAGAATTGCACTAATTTTTAGGGGCTCAGTATGCTCAGGAACACAGTTTACTTGCTTTTAGTCCACAGTTTAAATTCATGAGACAGTGCAGTGCAAAATTCGGAAACAAAAAAGAACCCTCTGCACCTCTGTTACTAGGACTAAGAGATGAGTGAGTTCCAGTTACATGTCTAATCTCACACAGATTTCCTCACTTTCGGACATGCACCAAAGGTGAGGCAACACTCAGAAACCACATTCTGTGATACTTGTAAAGGTACAAATAACTTTCTGTGTAACAAGTGTTTATTATAATAACTACTTTAATTTTTGTATTTTCCTACTTGACTTTTATGTGCGTCTAGATAGATAATTGTTATGATATAAGGGTGCTATGGTATTTTTCACACACCACTTTCTGGCATATCCTTTGGTTTAGCAGGACTTTAAAATCTTTAACGTCCTTTTTGACAATCAGGTACATTTAAGTGTCCTCTTTAGAGCTATCAGAGTGATCTTATACAGGCTAAGAAATTACATAAGTTTTTTCTATGAAGTGATAGAATGAAGAATGCTTTGACATTTTTTGTTAAAAGATTTTTGGCCATTAATTTAAAGCAAGAGAAACTAAAATGCACTTCATGCTGCTCAGCACTTGTACATTACCTCATTAACATTGATCTTTGACTTTGCAGAAGATTCTAAAAAGGCACAGTTACACCACTGTCTTGCTAAATTCTGGCCCTGTTCTTTGCCAACTACTCGCTCATCCTCCAGGTCACATTTATTGCCAACCAAAATCATTGGAACCTGCAAGAAGGAAAAACACAAAATAAGCAATAATATACTAATTATTTAGTCTGTTATTATAAATAAGCAATTAACTGCCATAAACTGGTAGAACTATAAGATTCACCAAATGCTTTTTAAAAAAGGGATTGTATATGTATGTATATTAGGGGGGAGTGGAAAGAATGGAAAGAAAGGGAAGAGACCAAAAATTATGGAAGAAACCCTACCAGATTCATATACCAAATTATTTTAAGAATATAATCCAAAAGTTCTCTTGGGGAGTACTGCAAATAGTTGGATTCCAAGTAGAAAAAAGTCTGAAGGAAAAGGAATCTCTTGCAATACACTGGGACTCACTGGGACTAAACGGTTTAAGTGCCACATCTCATAGATGTAATAAATGCTAAAGCAGCGATAAGACCAATGTAATAAAAGCTTCAACTTCTACATTTCATATCTAGACTTGAAGACTATTCACGTGAAATATTAAAGGATTAGCATAAAAATAAAGCCACAAAGCACCCATGTCTGAAAAAAGCAGGCACTCTTTCCTCCATATTACAGATGATTGACTACATCCATCCACAACTCCCTACTTCCAGTAAGACAGCTAACAAACTGTATTAACTTCCTCAGTTAAAAGGTGTTCAGAAGGAAGGCCTTTTGTTTGTGAGGTGATGGATACTATGCAAAAAATAAAAAAAAAAAATTAAGAGACATGGTGGACATTCTACCTAAGACAGGTAATTGCCACAAGATTAAATGCACTAGGCACCTACAACACCATCCCATCTTCTTTCACTTACTACATGAAATAAAGAGATAAAACATTATCAGAGCTCAGTGCACATAATTGCTTATGAAAACAGAATTCTCTTGGCTCAGTTAGTCACAGGAAGAAAGAAAACTATTCATTAAATTAGGTGGTCGTGAGTCATATGGTATAGATCCTTCCCACCCACAATAATTAGCAAGGTTAAGGTCCTGAGCAGATGTAGATGCTCCCACTGACAAGGAGAGACAACACCCCAAAACTGAAAGGTACAAATGAAAATTTATAACCTAATTTATACAACTAAAAGGAATTCTCTGTAGCTCCTATCTGAGGTAAACATGTAAAATATAAATTTCATTTCTGCAGTGGAAAAGACACTACCAACAGAATACTATTTATCAAATAAGAATATATTTCTAAAGCAAAATAGAATTTTAAAAATAAAGTTAATTAAAATCTTTAATATAATTCAAAGTAAAAAACTGTATATAAGTAATAACTATACCAATGGAATTTTAGAAATAGTAATATATCATTATGGTTCTTAATGTTCTCTGAATATTATTTCTGATATAACAAAGTCCAACTTCAGTTCCATTTTTCTATATTCTTTGACTACTCTTCTCACTTTTTATCCACATAGCACGATGAGCACTTTACCATGTGTGTCCTCATTTTTTAAACATCTCAGGATATAATCTGAAGATTAATTTTAAAAGTTAAAATTTATTTTGGTCACAAGAGTTCTTTTTGACACATGGTAGATATAATTCTCAACCGGGCATGGTGGCACATGCCAGTAATCCCCTAGAATTTACAGGCTGAGGCAGGAAGATCACTGCAAGTTTGTGGCCAGCTTGAGCTTCACAGTAAATTCAAAGCCAGCCTGGAATACACAGCGAGACCCTGTCTCAAAACAAACCAACCAAAAACAACCCAAAAACCAAATTCTCTACTGACAAGAAAGCAAACATTTTTTAATTTGGCTGCAGGGAGATGACAGTATGTCTTATAGAGAGAAAAATACTTACATCTTCTGTGTCCTTAACCCGTAAAATCTGTTCCCTTAAATCCTGTAAATCATTAAATGTGGACTGAGCTGTAATAGAATATACTAGTGCAAACCCTTGGCCATTCTTCATATACAAATCCCTCATTGCTGTAAATTGTTCCTATAATAAAAAAATACATATATAAAATTTTGAATGCATATTGGAATAATTTTAAACAGAATAATCACAAGTGAGTTCCTACTTTTTTTAAATTACCTGTTAACAAGACAGAAAACAGGACCATAATACATGGTTTCTCGCAACTCTGAGGTGAATGCTCCTATTCCCTATTTAGGTGACTAGAAACAATGACAACGAACTGAATGAGAAGGGATTCTTAACCACCTTTATTTGCTTTTGAGTAATTTAGATTAAGCTATAATTTAATCTCTAGCACAGACAGACTCAGTATCTGTACTGGGAAATTTTATCATCTTGATAATCACTAGACTTTGGGATTTTTTTGTTTTTTGGTGGTGCTGGGGATTGAACACAAAACGTCATGCATACTAAGCAAACACTCTACCACCAAGCTGCATCCTCGCCCTAGATTCTTTTATAAGAGCATTTTTATGATTATTTCCCTACCTCATTTAAGCCATTAAACCTATCATGAAGATACGAGAATAGTACAATGACTATCATCTCCTTCAGTTAGATTCACTAACTGCTAACATTTGGTCACTGACCTATAGTCACAACAAATTAAAATTGTTTCAATTTTAAACCCACTTCCTCTTGATCGCCACTGTTATTATAAAATATTAGTTATATGAGACAGAATCTTATTTTTAAAACCTCTGAATTTTACATCCAGCATTAGGAAAGGCACAGATAGCATATTAAATTGTATATATCATGGGTTTTTGTAACTATACATTTTGAATTGCCCATCTTTCGGACATAAAGCCTAAGACCACAAGTTTTGTAAACTCTTTGTTTCTTTGGCTTGCTGGCTCCTCACCATTATTACCACTATTTTTGTCTACTATGTCTGCAATATTCTAGTTGTTCTACCCTGGCTAATGTACTCAATTTGTATTCCAAGAAGTCAGCTTTGCTATCACTCAACCACTTCCTTAACCTTGAATTCTAGTCTTTGGTGTGCCATAGGACTATGGCTGAACTTTCTGTGTTGCTGCCACTGTAGTTCCTGGAAAAGATCTAAAAATTAGGGTTTTTCTGGATTTTTCATTTATAAACTGCTAGAAATTCTGGCAGTATTATTCCTATTATGTTCTCTTGAGAGCATGGTCTTTGCTACTTATTAATAAAGAGTGAAGACACAGAGCCAATCTGAGTTTTAAAATTCAATTTAAGAATACTCCTTACAGAAGAACTGCTGGGGTGGTTTTACCTACTTCTGAAAATCCTAACCTCTTCCTATGGACATTCAAGGAGTTTCACCCATTCAACAATTAGCCAGAGAGGGCCCAGTACAGTATGTGCCAGACAGTGTTGCAGTACTAGGGAGGTGGTGAAGACTAGAATAAAAAATCTCAGGAGGAGTGTGCATGGTGATAAACAAAGATAGAGTATAAAGTATACCAGATGGTAATAAATGTTACAGAAAAAAAGCAGAGGAGGAGAACAGGGAGTTACTTTGGAGGATGGGAACTGAAGATTGTATTTTAAAGGGAAGGGCTCAAAGGTAACAGGAAGGAGAAAAGGAGGAAAGAAAGGTGAGAAAGTAAGCTTTTATCAGTATGTGGAGGAACAGTGTCCCAGGCAAAGGTAACAGCAAATGTACAGGACCTAAGAGGAATTTGAGAAACTGTAGGAGGCTGAATTCACTGAATCAGTGAACTAGTGGGCAAACACAGGTGTAGCCAGGAAGGAAATACCTATCTTAACTAAAATTCTGAATTTAAAATAACTTTTTAAATGGTGCTAAAAGCATACTCCTTACCTTAATACAAAGAAACAGATATTCTGCAGATGAACTCAATATATAATGTAATTAGGATATGTGGGTATTAAGAGCACCGCAAATGATTTTACACACCTGAGAAAATTTAAGAAGCTGTATATTCAAATAATTTTTAAAAATCAGAATGATTACTTTTACACAGAATTATTCACATGACAAAACATGCTCACAAAATCTGGGAAAGAAAGAAGAAAGGAAGTGAGGGAGAGAGGGAGGAAAAAAAACAAACATGCTTACTGTCCCTGCTGTATCCAGGATTTCCAGCATACACTGTTGGCAATCTACTTCAACTTGCTGTGAGGGTGAAAAGAAAAAAATGAAAAAAGTAGAATCAAACCGTCATTTTGTTTCGCTTACACCTTTTTATCCAAAGTACCTATTAACAACCACAAAGCATTTTTCCAGCAGTTTGCTGTGTTGACTAGGACTAAACTTCATATCACAAAATAAAGAATAGGGGTCTTAAAGCATACTCTATTAATATTACGGAAGCCAGGATGGTTAATGTTGAGTAAAGATATTTTCTGGCTACTGTAATGATGCTTATTTGTTCTTATTAGAAAGCAAGTGATCATATTCTGAAATTTAAGAAAATCTGTAAATGGATACAACAGTTCTAACAAAAAAAATGCCACATATCTATTCGTATAATATTCAGAGGAAAAAGCACAAAAGTGTTAAATGGCTAAAAATGCATATAAGAAGCTGGGCACAGGGGTGGGGAATTTAGCTCTGTGGTAGAGCACTTGGCTAGCAAGCACAAGGCCATGAGTTCCATCCCTAGTATACCCCCTCCCCTCAAAACAGAAGCTGGGCATAGTGATACGCACCTATAATCCCAGCTACTGGGGAGGTTGAGACAGGAATAGCAAAAGTTTGAGGCCAGCTTCACAAGTGAGCAAGACCCTGTCTCAAAATAAAAAAGGGCAGGGGATGTAGCTCAGTGGTAGAGAGGCTTAACTTGCACAAGGTTATGGGTTCAATGCCCAGTACCCCTACCAAAAAAGGCATAACAGAAGATTTGTGAATAAAGAAAATTATGTCAATGCACTATATTCAAGTTGTTAAAATTTTACTAAAATATTCACAACATTCAAGACATAAGGGGAGCACACGAGTGTTAAATAACACTGAGCTCACACATTGAAGAAAAGGGTTTTATTTTAGAAAAACTCTGCAAAGGGTGAAATTTGATTCCATTTCCCCACTGTCTTATAAAAGAGAAAGCCTAAAGAAAGTGTTAACTACCAACTGTAGGAAAAATTTTTATTAAAGAAAGGATTAAGAAAAGTTAGTCCTTCAGCTTTCTAGGTACAGATCTTGTTCTGCAGTTAAAGATTTAACTAGCAACCTTTGCTGGGGAATTTCAGTAAAGCAACACTGTGCTCTAAAAATAAATGTACTATTACCCTACAGTCTGTTTTAAACTCTGCCCCTGTGTAAGACGGATTGATGAGGAGCGCCTCTTACGGTGCCACAAACTGTCTCTCCAATGGACAAGATAAGTAAAATCTGTAACCAGCAATGTTCAGTGAAAAATGAACCAAGTCTGTAGTTCTATAGTATACCTAGAGCACAGTTTTGTTTCCAATTTGAAGACAGTTGAATTATTCTGTCAGTACTTCCTGATGAACTTAATTCAACAAAATTTACAGGACTACTAAAGATAAATCCTAAAAACATCTAACAAAGGAATCCTTTCCTATTTGTTGAAAGAAAAGTTTAATATTTGGGGGGGGAGTATATCCTTGGCTACTAGTCTCTTATAACACTGTCTTTTTCCTTCCTAATATAGTTGGAAAACAAAATGGTGAAAAATTTCCACAATTCTAGCTAGTCTTACAACTAAGTATACTTTTTTTGGTCAAGGTCAACTCTCCTTTTTTTCACTCTTAAAAACAGACCTTGTTTTTTAAAGAGCAGATTTAGGTTCAATGCAAAATTTAGAGGAAGATACAGAGATTTCCCATGTTTTCCATCCCATACCACACATAGATTCCTCCTCCTATCAACAACCTACACCAGAATGGCATATCTGCCAAATTAACGAAACTACACTGATACATCATTATCACCAAAAGCCCGTTGTTCATATTATAGGCTTCTTTTGACATTACACATTCTATGGATTTTGATAAATGTATGGGATGTATCCCCATTATAGTATCACACAGATTCTAAGTAACTTTTTGGTAGTCAAAAGCTAAAATATCTTTAAAGTTATTATACAACTAAAGAGACAACTTTCACTCACTGGATAACGTTACATGTAAGAGTGGGCTTAATTTTTGCTAACAAAAAGTGGCTGAAAATATACCTATTATTTAATGTAATCCTTTCTTTCTTTTAAAAATTATCCACTAGGAAAAAGTATACATTAAAGAATAAATTACAAATCAATAATAGAACACAGAGCTCTCTATACCTTAGAGAAATATTTTGTCTAGGTGAAACTTTTTAAAACACACAGAATATTCGTATCATTTCTTAAAACTATTTTATTATTTTAGAAGTCAGTACGAATTTATTATTTACACAGTTGTTAAAAGCATACAAATATAGTGGTAGTACAAATGCATAGCTCAGAGACTGGTCACCAACACACAGTTTGATACGCACATTCTAAATATGTTTCCTGTAAGTGTGATGATAGGGATTAAATACTGGAGAAGAACATCATAGCCACACTCTCAAGGGCTTGGGCAGGTCTACTTCCACTGTCTCAAAACTATTTTTAAAAAGTAATTCCAAGAATTGAGTTTTAAAGACCTAAGGATCTAGTTGCAAATATGTGTAAACAGTTTCACATTTTACCTTTCTGTAGGAATCTTCTATCGTTGGGTCATATTTTTCAACAAAAATTCCTTGAACGAACTGAACTGTCTGGGGGAAGAAACAAAAGTCAATGACTTGACCTTCTTGAATGTTACTTAACCTTATAAAGTTGTAAAGATTAAATGAAATTATGTTAAAATTCTGGGTAACCCGGCATGGTGGCCCATGCCTATAATCCCAGTGCTCAGGAGGCAGAGGCAGGAGGATTACTGCGAGCTCGAGGCTAGCCTAGGCTATATTGTGAGCTCAAGGGGCCAGCCTGGACTACATAGCGAGACCTTGTCTCAATAAAACAAAAACAAAAAAACTAACAACAAAAAAATTCTGGGTAAACACAAATATAAACAATCATTTTTCAATGTAAACATCATACATAAGAGTATACATATTACAGAAAGAAGTGGTCACGTTAAAAATTCACCAACACTGTTTCTGCTAAACAATTACTGTATTGTTTTTAAAATAGTCTAACTAAAATGAGGATACAAAAAACAGATTCTGACTTATTAAGAAATAAAAAATATAAATTTTTAACTTATTACCTGTTTATGTACCTAAAGTAACTATACAATGCTTTCAAAGGAAAGAGACAAAGGTAATAGATGTTTTAAATCTTTCTAATTGTAGGGGAAAAGAGAAGAGGGAATTTAAATTTAAGAATGTCTATTATGTTCCAGGGACTAAGATAGTTACTTTTAATTGAAAATCACAGCAAATTCACATTCATCCCATAAAAAGTTAGTTTTCCCATTTGCCAGTTGAAATTCAAACACACCTTCTTCCTAACTCTAAGGTACTACTCTTTCCACTGGAAAACACTGCATACTCATCTTTTCACCTGCAACAGCCCCACCTTATCTGTAGTTGTTTCCTGAAACTTCAGTTACCTACAGTTAACAATGATCTAAAAATATTAAATGGAAAATTCCAAAAATAAACATTTCATAAATTTTATACTGCACGCTATACTGAGTAGTGTGATGAAATCTGATACCATCCTGCTCTCTTCAATGAATCATCTGTCTAGCGTATCCACACTAAATACACTACCCAACCATTAGTCACTTTGCAGTCCTGTTGGTTATCAACCAACTGTCAAGATAATACAGTACTTGAGTTCAAGTAAACCCTTATTTTGGTTAATAATGGACCCAAAACATAAAAGTAGTGATGCTGACAAGTCAGCTGTGCCAAAGAGAAGTTGTAAAGTGCCTCATTTAAATGAAAACATGAAAGTTCTTGACTTAATGAAAGAAAAAATAATCATGTAGTTTACTGTAAGTTATTTTTCTTAATCCCTTAATATGCCTAGTTTATAAATTTATCATTTCCATATGTATATAGGTGTAGGGAAAATAGTACATATTGGGTTCAGTACTACCTGTGGTTTTAGGCAGCCACTGAAGGTCTTGAAATATATGCAGATACTTTTATTTCAAAGATTCCTATACGTACAGACCAAAAACAACATTATCATTCAGTAAATGAAAAGAAGTACAGTAGATGGTTATGAGATATTTCCTAAACTGCTTTAAAACAGGAGATGATATATTATTACCTAAATCTAAAGGTAAAAATGTGGACAGAGGTCATCTGTACTTAAATTACTAAGAGGAGTATTTTATACACTATTTGAGCTTGAGCTAAACAGAATATCTTAAATACAGTAAATTTCAAACTTCCATTACAAAGCTATTATTTAAAAAAATTCTGGGTAAAATCACACCAAAAACTTTAATCATAATTTTGGTCAAGTATTTAATCCCTCATCTTCTTAGTACAACAATTTAAATATGAAAAACAGTGTGATATGGTTCCTAATATGCTTTAGACTAGAGCTTCTATTCTCAAAATACTGTTCAGGGAAGAGGGTCTTTGAGGTCATACTATTTTTATAATGATATTAAGATGTACTCTCTTCGCATAGGTTTACAGTGGAGTTTTCCAAAGAGTACAGAACATGTACGTGCTATTGCAAGATGAAAACCCAAGCACAAACATTGAGACTTGTAAAAATGAAAATCTGTCTCACACTTCTCACTTTTTTTTGCTAAAAATAATCTTTCATTATTTCTTTGAATCTTACCTACTCAATTCTCAGGGACAGCTCCTTCATTCAGACAGATTTTTATCTCTACCTCCTCCCTTCTGTATCATCATTTTCCTCTTCACTGGATTATTGCCTCCAACATATAAATATGCTCTACTACCTCCAATTCCCAAATAAACAAAAAAACCTTCCTTAACCCCATGATCCCTCCAGTGTCTGCCCCTTTTCTCGGTTCTCTCACATATTAAGCTTCTTCAGTAGTCTACATGGTAGTTGCATTTCCTCAAGTCTCATTTATACTTTAATTCACCTCAATACGATTATGGCACTACTGCTGACCCAAGGCTACTGCTTTTATCACATTCAACTGCCGCCAATGTTCCCCCATCATTTCTTTCCTGTTGATTTCTGAGCAGTCAAGTAGATATATTCTTTGTGGTTAAGCAGAGTACAAGATACATTCTCCTATGTTGGATTGTTTAATCCTACCTATTCTCTAAAGGCTGAGAAGTATGCAGAGCTCAGTTCTTGGCTCTCTCTGGTCTCTCTTTAGAGAACTTCATTCACTCCTATGAATTTTTAAAGATTACCTTAGCTTACCTACCACCCCTGTTCCCAGCAACCCAATCTGACTCCTAAGAAGTAACTGATATCATCCACAAATTACAATAACTTGCAGAGTCTATGCATTTCATAGGTACCTCTCTTCAACCTTTCTTTCTGAATAATTCCTATTGGTAGGCATTTAAATTTTCAACCTCTTTTCACTGTAAATAATTGCAAGGGCTACCTCTGATGGTATATATATATGTATATATATATTTTTTGTTTGTTTGTTTGTTTGTTTTGTTTTGTTTTGAGACAGGGTCTCCCTTTGTAGTTCAAACTGGCCTTGAACTCACTATGTAGTCCAGGCTGGCCCTGAACTCTCCGGAACCCTCTTGCCTCAGCCTCCTGAGTGCTGGGATTACAGGTGTGTGCCACTACACCTGGCCTTTTAAACTCTTATTTTGAAAAATTCATTTATCTATATCCTTGAACATCTCAAAAATATCAAATTGGTGTGACTGTTCCTTCTCTCCTAGCCCCCACATCAATCCAGCCCTAAACTAAGTTAAGTCTACCTCTCACTGAATCCTCAAACCATCTTCAAATCTCTTCACTTCCATGGTCCTAAATCAATTTTCCATAAACGATAATGTAGTACTCTTAATTAGCTCTCAATTTTCTCCCATATCTGCTGTTTCTCTGCTTAATTACACAGAGCAGAATTGCACTCATTAAAACATATATCCAATTTACCTCCCCCTGCCACCTTCTTGTTGGTATTAAAAATAAGCTTCAAATTCGTTTATGGTGTTCAACTCATGATCTGACCCCTATTGAGTGGTTACCTCATTTCTTTCTACTCTCTCTGTTTACTTGTGCCCCAACTACACAGACCTTTCTCTCAGTTCAAATGCTAACTTAGGTCCAATTGTCACAGGCTCTACCATAACAATCTATACTTTTCTTTCAGAGTATCTCTCTCGCAATTATAATTAAGTAGCTCTTTCTTTAACTGTGTTTTTATTGTATCTCTATCAACAAAAGTTCCATGACAGACCGTGCTGTTTTTGCTTACTGTCATGACCCCAGTCTGGCACTGTTTACATTCCTTATTGAACCACCAAGTTCAGTTCCTGTGACTAGGTCGTTAAATGAATTGGTCACTGAATGAGGAACTATATATGGTATGTACAATATTTAGAACAAAGAAATGGTCAAAGGAAATTCCAACCTGATAACTTTGCTTTTATTTGCATAACTCTTACATGTAGTACTGTAATGTATAACAGAACATAAAACGACATAGCGTTCTATAAACAAAATGTACAGAACTGCACCAAGAAAAAGAAAAAAAGATGGATCTTTAGTGTGAGTGGTATCCAAACAGTCATTAAACAAGTAGGTCATTAAATGAGGACTATCTGTATAAGCATATGAATTATTTACTGAATGAATACAGCATATACACAAAAAATATCTTTCATTCCATATAAATTTGAAGTGCAGGCAGGGGAGGACTTACTTCAGTAGAATCTGTAATAAACAGTCTCCCCCAGTGTAAATTCCTTAAAAATGAGAACAATCATATTCTTTGAATGAGGAACGCTAGTGGTTGACATAAAAGGCATTGAAAAACATTTGGTAAATAGAATAGATGAACCATAATGTAAAACAACGCATCTTTGCTTACTGATTCCCTGTCCCTTGTGGGATAGATACTAGGTCTATAAAATATAATGTCACATTTTCTCCTTAGTTACTAGAAGTATGAAAGCCAGTCTTGTCAAATTTCTGCTTATATATGCTAGTTAGTTATAGTTAAGTGGCTAACTTACCAGAGCAGACTTCCCCACGCCTCCTGAACCAAGGACCACTAGCTTGTACTCACGCATGATGTGGTCTGTTTAAATACTGACAATCTGAAAAACAAACAAACAAACAAAAACAATTAAAAGAGTAGTCTAAGAAGTACAATCATCACATCAAATATAGAATTTTGTTTTGTCCTTGACCCTATCAAAAGGACAACAGAGGGTACACAATAAAAACTAAGCAGCTATTAACAGATTTACAGGACTACCACCAGATATTTTAATTCACTGAGGGTCTTTTTTGACAAGGCATCAATTATTAGCCTGTTTATGTTATTTCTGAGTGTTTGATCAGAAAACAAGATGATTAAAAATAAGTTGTCTTATAACTATAATCATAAGCCCAATTCTTTCTAAAGGATGTAAGTACTTTCATGATGTGTTCACTTGTGAGTTTTCATACAATGTACATACTATTTTATTTGCTTAATATAATAATTCTATACTATTTTCTTCATTATTGTATTACTGCTGAGCCATGTAAAATGTCATGTTGGAATGAAACTGTTAAACTACATTAGCAGGTATTAATAAGGCTCAAATTGTACAGAAAATAAAAGGAATATAACTTTATTTTAAAAGGTAAAGACAGCCAGGCATGATGGAACATGCCTGTAATCCCAGAACTTGGGACACTGAGGCAGGAGGACTGCTGCGAGTTCAAGGTCAGCCTGGGCTACATAGTGAGTTCAAGGCCAGTCTGAAATACAAAGTGAGACCCTGTCTCAAAAAAAAAGGGGGAATTTAAGGATTTAGCTCTGTGGTAGAGGACTTGCCTACCAAGCAAAAGTCCCTTAGTTTGATCTCCAACCCCACACCCCCTCCAAATAAGGTAAAGACAGGAAATAATTTCCAATGGCCACAATGGAGTAACAAGGCTTACACATTTCATTGCTTTTTTTAAAGGTTTTTTAGTTTGTTCAGTTTTTTTTTGGAGACAAGGTCTGCTTTGTGGAACAGGCTGGCCTTGAACTGACTATGTAGCCCAAGCTGGCCTCAAACTCGTGGTGACCCTCCAGCCTTAGCCTCCTGAGTGCTGAGGTTATAGGCATGTGCCACCGTATCTGGCAGGACTATGATTTTTGAGAGATGGGAAATAAATGAAGTGAGACCTACAACTGCCCTGGCTTTCTGCTTGAGGACATTTTTCAGATAGTGGTACTGGGGAAAAGAACGCAAGAAGAGCTAAGAAGTACACAGAGGGAGCTATGCACAGAAAATTCCAGAAATCTGTGCCTGGATTCATTTGAGACAGTGGCCAACAATAAGCTAGACATAAAGTTTGAAATTCCATGACGAAAAGCAAAGAAAAAAGATCTACTAGCTGAACAACTCCCAGGGTTCACATGAAACAGGGAAATAGGTCTCTGACTAGAAAAGTCTTCCTTGTTGAAAAACCAGGAATTTACTAGAAACCTAGAAAGATTCATATTTTAGTAGCACAGCTAAACAAAAAAAGCCCTAGAGTAAATAATACTCTTAATACTTCCTAACAAAGCTTAAGAAGCCTCAAAAGTAAAGAGTTGTTCCACAAGTCAGCAGTTGATTATCGGAACAAAGTTCAAAATTCTTTAAAGGGAGGAAAGCAAGTCTATTTCTCAACAATATTGTTACTCAAAAATTAACAATGTCCAGCATCCAAGAAAAAAGTTTATTTTCATAGCCAGGTGTAGTAGTGCATGCTTACTGCCCCAGCTATTTGGGAGGCCGGACGCAGGAGGGTAACTTGAGTTTATAAATCTGAGACCAGTCTAGGCAATACAGCAAGACCCCCATCTCAAAAACAAAACAAAAACATTAAGAGATGTGAAGAAAAAAGAGAATGTGATTGGAACTAGGGTGAAATGAATTAATTAAAACAGCCTCAGAAACAAGATGATAAATTAGCCAATGAGGACTTTAAAGCTACTATTTTAAATGCTGAAGGATTTAAAGAAAAACATAATGAGAGAAATGGTAGCCACAAAAAAAAAAAAAACCACTATTATTCAAAAACATTATCTGAAAAGGAATTTTCACTAGATGGGCTTAAGGGTACATTTAAAGCCACAGCAGAAAAGTTCATGAAATCTGAAGCAACAAAAACGACCCAAACTGAAACATAATAATAAGGTGATGAAGGACTGATTGGTACAATGGCACTTGCCTATAGTCTCAGCTACTTGGGAGGCTAAGAAAAAAGCAGGATCACTTAAGCCCAGGAGTTTGAGGCCAATTTGGGCAACACAGTGAGCCTCATCTAAAACACACACACACACACACACACACACACACACACACACACACACACATGGTGGGGGACAGAGAGAGAAGGACAGACAGAGAGAGAGAGACAGAGAGAGAGACAGAGACAGAGAGAGAAGGGATGAGAGAAAGCAGGAAAAGGGAGATAGGAAAGAAAAGAAGGGGGTAGAAAAAAAATGAAAGAACACAATCACAAGACAGTATTAAGGTACCAAGCAGTCTAATGAATGCAGCATAACTCGATTGGGAGGAGCAAACTATTTGAAACATAATGACGAAATGTTTTCCAAATTTGGTAAAAACGATAAACCCACAGATCCAAGAAACTCAATGAGTAGTATACGCACAAAGAAAACCACAGAAAGGTAATATAATCAAATTCGTGAAAAGCTGTCAAACAGAAAAAAAAAATTTTTATAAGTCTTCAGTGAGAAAAATTTAGGTAGGAACAAAATTTAGTTAGTACAAAGTTAAGAACATATATATTCCTGAAGAAAAGTAAAAAAGAAAAAGTACACAACTGCTGCCAATTCTTTGAAATTCTTACCCTTGATATAGATAAGAAAGAGAGGAAATTCTATCATGTCTTAACTACAATATCAGGTATGAAACTCTCCCCAGGCAGGTAGACTCAGACCTGCTGATAAAGCTGCAGAATTCCCTGACTGTGAGAAGCTTGCTGTACAGTAGCTTGCTGCAGAGGACACGGCTGCTGAGCACAGGTCTAATGTGGGGAATCTACTTCCTGGAGCACCCAAGGTTCTCCAAGGTTCAAGGAGAATGGGCCAAGAACGAAACCCACCAAATCACACCTCTGCTCATACACTGGAAAAACATGAAACAATGAAATCCAGAATGTATCTTTTCAAATTTAAAAATGTGTCTCAGAAGTTGAAACCTTCTGATAAGAGTAAGATATTAGTTTGTTTTTAAAAATCATTGTAGGCATATATCGACACGTTGCATTGTACCCCATAAATACACAGAATTATTAGTCAATTGAAAAAAAAGAAACTGATGAACTGTAGGTGTAGTTAAGTGGTAGAGAACAAGTTTAGAAAGTGCCAGGCTCTGAGTTAGCATGTGTGAGGCCATCCATGGGTTTGATCCCCAGCACTATCACAATGTCAATAACAAAAAAGGAGGGAGCAAGGTAGGAAGGAAAAGAAAACAAGAAAAATCAAGAGAAAAAAGTTGTAAGTTTCTTGGACTTTGTGAAAAGCAATATAACAGGAGAAAAAGGAACATCTTTAAACAGCAGAAAAAAAATCACTATAGAAAGTTAAATACAACAAATATATCCTTCAGAAAAGAAAGTAAAATAAAGATTTTTTTCAGACTCCCTTCTAAAAAACTGCGGGGAAAAGTTCACCAGCACAAACTCAAATGGTGAATGAGAGTAAATCTAAAAGATATTTTTTAATCATGTAAAGCAAAACCAATAACATACTACAGGGTTTACATGTAATGTATATAAGTAAAATGTAATAACAGTATAAGAGAAAGAAATGGAAATAAATTGTTGAAGGTTTCTAGATTGCATTGTAGTAGTACAGCATTTGAAAATTGTCCTTTGTTAAAGATTCATATTTTAAGTACCACAGCAACCACTAAAACAAACAAACAAACATGAAAACCAAAAAAGGAGGCATGCCTAATAGTAAATAGGTAAGATAAATGCAAGATAGGTCAGCAATTATTTCAATATTAATTAGCTTGTTTTTAAAGATCTTTGTGTGCATGTATCAAAACACCATATCCATACATACTTTTAACTCAAAGGAAAGCAAGAAAAAATGCAAAGCAGTGGGCACATGCCCGTAATCCCAGTACTTGGGAGGCTGAGGCAGGACTGCCATAAATTTAAGGCCAGCCTGACCTGAACTACACAGTAAGATCCAGGGAGAAAAAAAAAAGCAAAACAAGCAAAAAGAAAAAAAGAACAAAGAAAGAATAAAACATAGGATAAACAACAAACAGAAGGTTGGTAAAAGTAAAAGACAACACCATTACATCAAAAGGAAATCATCTAAACAAGACAAATGCAAGATAAAAAAGTGATACTTAACTACTGTACATATTGCTTTAAGAAACAAAATTTTAAATAAGAATACAGGAAAAGTAACATTATTAGTATCAAACTGACTTTGCCAGAAGTATTACTGCTATGTTTTACTGTCTGCATTCAAAACAGAAGGAAATACTAAATTTCACTTAGATATTAGTGAAAAAGTTTTTTTGTTTTTTCTTCTATACTGGTATCCGGAGCTCTAGATGAAGAATCCCTACCTATTCTAGATAGTAGGCACTTTTGGTTATTCTAGACTGGCTATTCTCAAACTGGTCTCAAGTCTTTATACTCGTACAATCTCATGAGCATTTGTTTATACAGGTTCTCAAAAATGGATGTTAGGTTCTTTTCGAGTGCTTTTTCTGAACTGTGTATGTTTACTCTTAAAGCTTCTATTTAATGTACTAAGCTAGGTATAGTAGGCTTTAGCTTACGCAAAAGGTAGAAATAAAGCTGTTCTGTATTCACAGTGACATGATCCTATATGATGAAAACTCCAAGGAATACACAAAAAAGTTGCCAGACTATTAAGTGAATTTGACAAAGTTGCAAGGTAAGGGGTTGGTATGAACAAAGCAATTGTATATTTATAAACTGTCAAAGAACTGAAAAACTAAATAAAAATACCATTTATGAAAGCATCCAACAAGAAATAAACTACTCACAGTTGAATTTAACAAAATATATACAAGATCTATGTACTATACGATACGGCTGAAACTGGAGACCAGTAGAGATATATACTATATTAAGATATGCCTATATTGTTAAGATATCAATTCTCTTCATACTGATGTGCAGATTCAATGTAATCCCAGTCAGCTTTCTTGTTTTTTGTAGAAACAAAGTAACTTTATCACTGATATGAAAATGTAAGTATAAAGGGTGATCAAAAACTATGGTGAATGTTTAAATAAATTTACTATAGAGCGAGGAGGAGAGAGGGAGGGAGGAAGGGGACGAAAAAGAGTAAAAATATATAATGTGCATGTACCAGCTCCCCATGACAAATTGTTATATGCTGAAAACACATACAAATAAAAATAAAAATTAAAAATTACAATAAAGACACACTGCCATTAAGCCCCCTGAGAATACTCTCTTGTTTCTAACACACTTATCCAATCATCCTTGCCTCTCTCTGCAGTAGTTCAGGAAGTCCTCTTTCTGAGTGTCTTTACAAGGTGTGATAAAAAAATACAGGGAATGTTGTTACCTAGTGCCATCCAAAGATTCACAAAGACATTATGGTATGTTCTCATTTACCTTATTTACTAGATCTGGCAATGTGCAACTTCTGCTTCAGCTCCCAAATCAAACTGACCATGAAAGGCAAACATTTTGAATTGATTCAGGATATGGAGGCAGGTACAACAGCACAAAGAAATATATGAAAAAGGACTTCTGGAACGAGTTCAGAAAGTTGTAGGAACAACAGGATGTATTTTGGATCAAGGAGGAGTATTTTGAAAGGAATTAATGTTAATGTATCTTTTACTGTAATTTTTAAAAATTTAAACACACTATTATACTATCTGATTTCAAGATTTACTGTAAAGCTGCAGTAATACATATATTGTGGTATTGAAAAAAAGAAAAACTGGATGAAATGCAGCTCAATGAAGTATAGAAGCAGAACCATGTATACATATGTTCGTTCATTTTTTTTTTTATAAAAGTGGTAATCATCCTCCAAGATGGCTCCCTAAAATTATCCTGGCCTCCTGATACTTACACCTTGTGTAGTGACTTCTCAGTATTCATACTCTTGTGTAGTTCCCTCCCAAATGAAATTAAGATTGGTCCTGTGACCAACAGAATATGGCAGATGTGATGACAGCATGACTTCTGAGTCTTGCTCCTAAAAGGTTGTGCAGCTTGTGCTGTGATCTCTTGGATCACTCGCTCTGATGGAGTTCAGTTACCATCTCACGTGTACACTGACCACCTCTTAGAGGCCCACCTGAAGAGGAACTGAAGCCTCTCCTACAATGGCCGTCAACCATGTGAGTGAGCAAATCTTGGGGTTTTCAGTCAAGCCTTACTACAAATGATTGAAGCTTTAAGACAGATCTCTAGCCAGAACCTTAAAGTCAAGCCACTCCCAAGTCCGTGGTCCACAAAAACAGTGAGTCAATAAATAATTATTGTTGCTGGGGATTTAGCTCAGTGATTAGAGTGCTTGCCTTGCAAGCACAAGGCCCTGAGTTCGATCCCCGGCACCACAAAAAAACAAACAAACAAACAAATAAATAATTATTGTTATTTTAAGCCAGTGAGATTTGAGTTAACCTGTTGCACAGCAACAGATCATTAATACAGGGCCAAAAGTAATCCAGGTTATAAAAGATGGTATTTTTGACAAGTTAAGCTGTAACGGCCTAAGAAAAAAAATGAACTTCAATTACTATTTTTGTTATGAATCCAGAATCTAGAAACAACCAAAGTATCCATCGAGATGTGAATGGATAAATTGCTGTATATCTAATTAATAGAATACTATTCAGTAATAAAAGAACTCTTGATAAATACAGTAAGGATGTATCTCAAAAACATGCCCAGCAAAATGAGCCAGATACAATGAATGCATACTGTATGATTCCACTTATATACAATTCTAGAAGAGACAAAACTGAGCTACAGAAACAAAGCTATTTGGAGACAGTGGTACTGGTTCAGGGTGATGACAAGGGTGGGGGATGAGGATACTTTTTAGGGTGATGGAAATTATCTTTACCTTGTTTGCAGCAGCAGCTGCATGCATATACACAGTAAGTTCCAAAACTTACTGAACTGTACATTTATAATAAGTATGTTTTATTACATGTAGATTATAGGTCAACAAGAGTTAATCTAAGAAAATTCAAGGAGGAAAAAGGAAAAAAATGATAAATCGATCTACTATATGGCAGACAGGTTGGCAAAGTTGATTGTTTTGAATCAAATATTTACTAAGTATGTTCAAGGTACCAGTTCTTGGTATCAGGGAAACAAAATATGAAAAGTGCATTTCTCATCCTCAACAATACTACAGAATAGGAAGAAATAATTAAAATACAGTCTGATGTGAATGAAGTCAGAACATAGATAAAATTAGGGAGGGATGGAAGAACAAAAAAGAGTTCAGGATAGTTAAGTCAATTGTGAAGAAAGAGCTTAAGTAAATACATTGAATGCAAGGCTTAAAAAGAAGTTAAGGAAGATGAATTTGGGTTTGAAGACTGACTTATGCTTGCAAAGGCATGTTCCCTGCTAAATACAGTAGTTTACCATTTACCTAGGAAGAAAATAGGAGAAATCAGATTTAAAAAAAAAAGTTAATATGGTTAGATTTAAATTCGGGAAAGATAACATAACTGTATATGAAAAGAGAATAGTTGGGACACTACTGCAGTTCAGAAGGGCGATGACATGGACCTGGACAGTGGCACTAAGATGAAGAGGACATAGTGCTTCTCTGAAAGTAAAACTGGCAGGACTCTTTAAACAGTTCGAGTTATTATAAAGGAGAATACTTCTTAGGCATCTAGCTTGAGCAAATACATGCACGATGGCATACCTGCAATTAAGACAGGAAACACAAAAGGAGGTTTAAAAACAAATGATACTACTGTCAAAATTAACTCTGAAATTCTTATATGTAAAGAACATAGCAGAATCTGCTAGGCATTTTGACCCAAGTATGGAAGCATGGTAGAAACACATGGGCTGGAAGTATAGACTCAAGAGTCAAAATATGGTAGCAATTCAAACCATAATAGTAGATCAGACAAATCACAGAAAACTTAATGCAGAGAAAAGAGAAAAAAGCAAAGAACTGAACCCTGAAAAACAATCATATTTTACTAATAAGATGGAAGAAAAGAGAAAAGATCAGGTGGGGAAAGTCTGTGCTGGGACACTAGGCATTTTACACTTCCATCTGTATTAAGCAGTTTCCTTATTTCCATAAAAAATATACTGACAGTTAAATACAACAGCATATATTTTATGCAGAAATATCCTCCTATCCTTAACCCCCCCTTCCCAGGCCTCATACTACTGGGGATTGCTGTTATTTTAAGAGCAAGTGAACTTACCATGTCTCTAATTCAAAAGTGTTCATCTTTTAAAAGGGAATCCTAATATAGCAAACTCATTTATATTCCCCAAATGTCTCCAGTTCTTTTTTAGGGCAACAGAAATTAGGGAAAAAAACTCAGAGGTCATCAAATTATTTTGAGCGTTCTGTAACAACAAAATACTTGGCCCTTGTTTCTTAAATCAAGTGGTAAGATAATTCAAGTTCTGAAGCCATTTTTCATATACTGTAATGTACAGAAAATTATTTTCTTTATACCTCACAAATGCCTTGGGTTATGAATGCATACACATAAGCACATTTGCAAATATAAGGATAAAATAGCTCATGTAAAAAAACATACACACAAATTCTCAATAAGACTAACTGGAGTTAACATTTTCTTTTAAAAGGGAGTTAGTTCTAACTCATTACTGCCAACTTAGAAAACCGCTGTGTTCTTCCAAGCAAATCCTATGCCTTTTTATGGAAATTTCTTGTGCTCTGCGCTCCCAACACAGCATCAGAAAGTTTCTTATCCTGGCTAAGATTTCCTGACAAATGCGGAGGACAGGAATAAACATTACACCATATTTAAGTCTTAAGTCAATCTTGAGTCCTTAACATTATGACTCAAACTATAATATCAATTTTTTCATTCTTCCCTACTCAAAACTACTCCTTTTACAAAACAATGTATTTTGATACTCTGTGAAGCAAATCAAGGCCAATTTTGTTTCTGTATTTTAAAAACATATAAAGGGTTACACGACAAAAGTTTTTCCTGCACAACTGAGCCTACAGCACAAAATTCATTAAAAGAAATTTAGTTGCAATGAGAAATTCTGGAGCAAAAATTTTTTACACATTAAGAAAACAGAAGGTAGTTTCATAACAATATTGACAGTTATCTCTAAATATTTACAGATATCACAAATATTCTGCAATTGACAAGTGGAGCTAGGGACGTTGCTCAGTGGGTGTTGCTTGGCATGCATGAAACCCTGGGTTCAATCTCCAGCACCAAAATAAAACCCTAAGAAGTGAACACAGCATGTTGAGGGAAAAGTGGAATAAATACACAAATCATTGTAAGATTTAACTTTCTAAAAAAATCATTTGCATAGTATAATGAAAATTCAACTTTTTTGATAGTATGAAATCACATGAATATCTCACTGAAAGAATTCTCTATCTTGACACTCTCTCCTTTTATTCTCTCCAACCTCTCAAGGCTTATATAGTTTGAAGGTATGGAGAGAAACTGCTCAGACATAATATACAGATGCCCTGTGGTATAAATGAGGGGTCAGTTCTAAGGACATTTACGCACATCCCACAAATACCAAAATCCACACATGCTCAAATCCCTTATGCTATAAAATGGCATAGTAATTGCATATAAATGATACACATCTTCCCATACACTTTAAAGCATCTCTAGGTTACTTATCATAATACCCAATTCAACGTAAACAGTTATTTTACTGTATTGTTTAGGGAATAATGACAAAAATTTTTTTGCTTTTGTTCAACAGAGATGTGATTTTTTCCTTGGCTATTTTTCTTTCTTTCTTTCTTTTTTTTTTGTCCTGGGGATCGAACTCAGGATCTTGTGCTTGTAAAGCAAGCACTCTAACCACTGAGCTAAATCCCCAATTTTGCTGAGTATTTTTTGATTCCCTGTTGGTTGAATTCATGGATGCACAGCCTGAGGATACAGAAAGTCAACTATATTTGCATCAGAGAACATAATGCTCCAAAAGCCTAAAATATTTATTATCTGGCCCTTATAGAAAGTTTCCTGAGTTGTGTATGGTGGTACACGCCTGTAATCCTATCACTCGGAAGGCTGAGGGAGGAGGATTGTTGTAAAGTTTGAGGCCAGCCTGAGCTACACAGTGAGTTCAAGGCCAGCCTGAACTACATAGTGAGACCCTGTCTCAAAAACAGAAAAAAAAGTTTGCTAATCCCTGCATTAGGTTTATTGGAGGAAACACTAATTTAACATCAGGATTACTGGGCAAGAAAAGGGTAAGAAATGTACAAGTAAGGAACTAGTTGTAATGGGTACTGCCTCGTTACCATGTGTGAAATATTGGTTTAAGCACTTTATACGTATTAATATTTTAAATCACCACAACATTCCAATGAGGTGGGGCCTATTATCCTCATTTTTATAGATGAATCAGACAGGTTAAAACTAATCATGATCAATAGGTATGGCAGGATAACTAGTTATAAATGAATTTTGTAAGTTAGTCTTCATACTCTAAAAGCAGGCACTTTCTACCCATTCCTACAATGAAAAGAGATAAAACTCCTATGAATAGAAAAACAACAGGGATTCCAAAAATGAGCCAGCAATCAAGGATCTGAGGAAAACAACTGGACAGAGCAATATATTCAATACACGAAAGAATAAAACCCAAAGAAGACAAATAAGAACCTATAGAAGATAATACATAAAAAGAAACTCTGGACATTGTCATGTCTATGCAAAGGACATACTGGAGACTTAGAAAATAAAATATGATCATCAGAATGAAAGTTCAGTAGAAGGACTGAGAGAAAAATGGGTACAGCTGAAGAACAAGTAAATGAACCAATATACTGAACTCAGAAAATAAAAAGCAAAAGGGCAGAGAGGTGGAATGTATGGTAAGAAAGTGCTAGGGTTTAAATGTGTCCCTTGTTTCAATGTGTTGCTAATTTAACCCCCAAAGTCATATGTTAACAGTTGCCTGGGAGGTGTCTGAGTCCTAAGGACTCTAATCATTCATAGATTAATGAATTACTAGGTTATCTCAGGAGTGGTTTTGTTATAAAAGTAAGTTCTTTCTGGCTCACTTTTTCTGTCTTATCATGTGACACCCTCTGCCATGTTATGATGCTTCAAGAAGGCCCTCACCAGAAGCGAGGCTGATGTAGGCACTATGCTCTTGGTTTCTCAGCCTCTAGAACTGTGAATCAAAATAATCTTTTTCCTTTAAGAATTATTCAGTCTCAGGTATTCTGTTATGGCAACACAGAAAAGAGATTAAAACAAAAGGATAGATCAGAAAGTTCTACCAGTTACCTGCCAGAAAGTCTAGAAAGAGAACGGAGGGACCAAATAGTAGAATGACATTTTGAGAGGTAAACGAAGAAAACTAGCACTCTTCAAAGTGTCCAGTGAATGCCAAACACAGTGGGAAGAAAAAAATATATATTCACACCTAAAAACACTGTAGTTGAAATTTCAAACCACTAAAAATGAAAACAAAATCCTAAAAAGCTGCTTGAAAAGAAAAAAACACATTCCCTTCTCCTTGAATATGGGTGGGCTTAGTAACAAACAAAAGACAGGAGAAATGATGCTGTATGACTTCTGAAGCTATGTTAGTTTCAGAGGGTGCCAGAGAGTCTGTCTTCCTAGATCACTATTGGGATCAATGCCTTGAGCCACTTTACAGGACCACATAGAGGTGCTTAAGGAGCCCTGGCTGTTCAATTCTCTCTACATCTGTAAATAAAGAAGCCATTAAGATGACCAGAGTAGGTCACCACCTGACTGCAACATCATCAGAGACCTTAGGCTACATCCAACCCATGGAGTCATTCCCCAATTCCATATCCAAGAAACTAAATCAATGAATAAATCAAGCAACAAAGAAGAGATGAATGAACTGAAACTAAATGGAAAGCTGTCAGTCCAAGTGTATTGGTACATTAATTTGATTAATAAATTTACATTAATAAAATACTAGCTAGGAAACAGGCAAAATACAAAGCAAAAGTTGATGAAACTAAAGGAAAAACTAGGTAAATACACAACCATGATTAGATTTTAACACTGGCTCAGTGACTAGTAGAAAAGACAAAATGAGTAAAGATTTATAGAGGATCTGATCTATCTGCCTGCCTGCCTATCTATCTATCTATCTATCTATGTATCTAAAACAATATCCCAAATTGCAAATCAGGTATTTCTTTTGAGGTAGAAACGGGTCATTCATTAGAACAGGTCATACTGGGCTATAAAGTCTCAACAAATTTCAAAGGAATGAAATTACTTAGGGTATATTTTATAACCACAATGTAATTAAGCTTGAAAGCAATATGAAACTATAATGTCAAAAGGTTTGTAAATTAAACAATACAATTCAAAATTAACACATGGGTCAAGGAAGAAATCAAGATAGAAATTAAATAATCTGAAATGAGTAATTAAAATATATAAAAAATTACTAGAGTCAATAGTTGAACAACAACAACAACAAAGGAAAATGGTAAAAGAGGCATAAGAACATGAAATCATGGCAAGCAAGTAAAATGGTAAAAAATTATAGATATTTGTTACTAAATAATTCATGCAAAAATTTGAGGAGGGAAAAATCTGCTTATCTGAACATTTTGGTTTGGAAACAGTTAGGAAAGGGAAGTAAAAGTATGTGAAAGTTCTTCTCTTGCTTGAGAAACTGATAATGATACTGAGTCTTTCTCTACAAATTAAAAAATAAGTCTAAACGTGAAAAATATAGTGCCAACAACCAGTTTATATGTAACTTAAAAATTACCAGGAAAAATGGGCCAGGAAAGAGTAGCAAATATAACAGAAATAAGAAGAGATCAGTAGTTACAATACAATAAAAATCGTCATAAATTCTAATTCTACAAACCACAATTGGGAGAAGTTTATTTTATGAAAATTCAATGTTGACAAACATAGGACCTTTTGTGTAGCAAATCTTTATGAATAGTTGCTTTTGTCTTTTACCGTTTTAAATCCTAAAGTTAGTATTTAACATAGAATACTTAAAATACAAAAGCCATTTCTTTTATAGCAATCTACTCTAAAAACAGCTCTAGATAAGCTCATC
Organism: Hystrix cristata; assembly: GCA_004026905.1. NCBI lineage: Eukaryota > Metazoa > Chordata > Mammalia > Rodentia > Hystricidae > Hystrix > Hystrix cristata. Next base: position 59,715 of record PVJO010011044.1, read on the forward strand.
TAGTCCTCTGAACTCTACCTCACAAAACAGACCATTCCATTTCTAAGTAGTGTAATTGTTGGAAAAATCCTTTATATCACTCGATTTCTTTGTAGTGGCCACTTGCTGGGTTTCAGTTTTGCCCACTGCTGTAAATGGAATAAAGAAAATTCTTCTTCTATACTCTTCCAAATATTTGAAGAATTTCCCTCCTTTCTCTATGTATCTTCTTTTTCAAATAATAAAGTTTTAAGTTCTGTTATTCTGGTCTCTGCAAAATCTTCAGTACTCATTCTCTTAAAAGTCTTACATAATTAAGGCTAGGAATGTAGCTCATGTAGCATGTTCAAGACCTTCTGTTCAATCCTCAGCCCCACAATAAAAGGAAAAAAGGAAAAAAACAGAAAAAAAGAAAAAAATTCTCCATCAAATCAGCACTATTAATAGGTATTACTAAAAGTGTGTAACAAAAAATACTCTTAATCTACAACTTCTTCTTTTTATTTTTTTATTTTTTTGAGACAGGGTCTCACTATGTAGTCCAGGCTGGGCTCGAACTCATGGTGATCCTCCTGCCTCAGCCTCCTGAGTGCTGGAACTACTGGCATGCGCCACCATGCCTGGTTACGACTTCTTTAAATTTCCAGTTGCTTCAGTATTTCTCTCTGTATCAGTCAGTGCTTATCAAAGAAACAGAGTTAATGGAAGATATACAAATACATAAGGATTTAGAAGATTGGCTACAATAGCCACCCACAGAGTCAGATGTGGAAGGCTGCAAGAAGTCTGTCTGCATGCTGAAGATCTAAAAGATCCAGTCAAAGGCCTGCAGCTCACTGTAGTGTCCTGAGAGAGTACCTATCAGGAGGTCAAAAGGTCTGTGCTGGAGGCTGAAGAGTCTGCTGGAAGCCAGGAGACTCTGTCCAAGGTGAAGGTGAAGACTGGAGCGACTCCAAAGAAACAGGAAGGAGCCCTCCTTCTTCATTTCCCTTTTACACCATTTTGGCAACAATCTCCCTCGGGTAGGTCTTCCACATCCACACTGTCAAGCCATTCTGGTTGGGCAGTTCTTACTCAAATGGACATAATCAGTTAACTATTGCACCTTCCATATTTATGAATAAGATTTATATACTATTTTTTTGTTTTAGATCATGTACTTATGGTAGATGAGAATTTTAACTCTTAATACATAGCAAAGTGGTACATTTTTCCTTTTTTTATATATCTGTGTTAACTCTAAAATTATCAACCTAATTTTGTACCCAAACTTCCCAGATAATTAATAAATTTCATTCCTTTCGCATTTCCTTTAGTCTTCCTTGTTTGACTCTCAAAGAATGGCTATCATCAAGAAATCAAATAATAAGAAATGCTGGTAAGGCCGCGGGGGGGTAAAAAGGAACCCTTCTACATTGTTGGCAGGTATATAAACTGGTACAACTACTATAGAGATCAATATGAAGATTCCATAAAAAATTAAAAATAGAGCCGGGTGTGGTGGTGTGCACCTGTAATCCTAGCACTTGGGAGGCTGAGGCAGGAGGACTGCTGTGAGTTCAAGGCCAGCCTGTGCTACACAGTCTAAGGCCAGTATGAACTACACAGTGAGACCCTGTTTCAAAAAACAATTTGTAATAGCTAAGTCTTGGAAACAACCTAAATGTCCAACAACCAACGAATGGCTAAAGAAAATGTGGTTTTTCTACACTATGGAGTACTACACTGCCATAAAAAAGGATAAACTAGAGTCATTCATATATAAATGGATGTTTCTTGAGAACATACTCTTAAGTGAAATAAATCAGACACTCATGAGCACACAT
>PVJO010011045.1:0-61467 GCA_004026905.1 Hystrix cristata
ATCTGTTCTTTCCAGGTCAAACCCTGTCAGCTGGAGCAGGCAGTATAAGAAGATCCCTGGCTGAAGTTGAGCAGGTTACTGCCCAGTAGCCTTGTTGGTGACCCATCTTTTTCAAGAGGTCCGACAAGGCGAACGGGGATGAAATGGTTATGTATGAAGCTTTAGGACACCCCCTTTTCAATAGAAGTGTGAGGCTTTGTATTATTGCTTCCAAGGCCTGTTATGGACATCTGATCCTTGCTCTGTTACTAGAAGCCTTTAGAATGTTTGCATTAAAATTCACCCTAATACATTCAACTGTACCTTTTGTTTTGTTTTGTTTTTTTGTGCCGGGGATCGAACTCAGGGCCTTGTGCTTGCTAGGCAAGCACTCTGACCACTCAGCTAAATCCTCAGCCAAACGGTATGTTTTTAACCCTATCAGTATATGAGTTCATGATGAGGTGGGTATGAAGAGGTAGAAGGAATTGGAACAAGTCCTTAAAGTCCATTTGATCCTGCATCAGGGATATTTTGGTAAAATCATTTCATAAACAAGAAATTTCCCTTAATAAATCGTAGTACCTTTTGCAGGAAGGGTCAGATTTTATAACAGGGTCCCCAGTATCTGCATTGTCCTTGCAAGAGAAACAGAGCACAGGCCAACTCACCCTTCTGGATGTGAAAAAGTTATAATTAGATCGTCATGCCAAATTCTGCAGTCAATGTTATAACCATATTCTGCAGGGCTGAAGTTTATAACTAAACAAGGAAATATCAAGCTGAATATTTATATACCAAGTATCTGTTGGATACATGGAGCATCTAAAAAATGAAATTGGGTCCAAAATTCCTTTCAATGTATAGAAATGCTTAATTCTTGTAATATGAAACCACTTTAATTATGGAAGTGGGAGGCCATTTATAATAGAAACCTAGAGTAATTAATTTCACATGTGGTAACAGAAGAATTGCTAGAGAATATTTCCAGAACACTGGTGGAGTAAACAGAGCATGGAGAAAGTTTCTTTACTTGTTCAAATCAAAACCTTTCCAACGAGAAAATAAATGACTGCAGAGGATATGTGTGAGCATGTACATGTATATGTAGCATATATGTATATACAGTCATATGTATATGCATATATTTTTCTATAGTTTCTTTTCTTTCTCTTCGTGTGTTTGTATTATGCAGTTTTCAATATCGTACTTTCGTCTTAGAAGTAATTTCAAAATATGTATTAAATAACAATAATAAGTCATAGAATGAAGCAGAAGAGAGGGGAAGAGAATGAACGCATAGTGGAAAGGACAGGTACTAAATTCTATTTCACAGAGGGGATGTTAGCTGGAGTTTTTTGTAAATGGTAGTTTAACTAGAAGTTGTAACAAGTACCTGTGGCAGTTCTTCTTGTTAAACAGAATTTCAGTATCTTCAGTGGGAAATTTATTGCAGGCAACTCTTAGAAGTTATATTCTCTGAAATATTAAGGTAACGGGATCAATCTTGGTAAAGTGACTGAGTTGCCTCTTACCGATTGGCACGTTGTGAAAAATCAGAATCACATTAACTCTAGAGCTGCAAGGAATCGTAGCTCTTTCTACCAAATTAATTGACCTTGAGTGTAAATCGAGAAAGATTTCCAACCACAGGCTTGCCCTGAGGAATTCAACACAAAATCATGAGGTTACATGGAAGTAAAGGGCCTCTTCAAAATGAAAGCTATTTTTCTGTAATCATAATCATGGTCGTGACACAGGATGAAGTAAACACAATGAAAATCAGAAAACAATCTTAGTGAGAGTTACTAAGTTATTATTAAAAAATAAATTAAATCAGAAGCTGGGACCATATTTTAATATCTCATTCCATTCCAAGTTACCTAGAGAAATCTCTGCGCAATCTGCTGTTTGCAATCTTTTTGCTTGATCCATGAGGCCGAGGATGAGGCAGTAGAAAAGCAAACAGTAAATAGAATCGCTTCTACAACCACGCTAATGCTTTCTCCACAAAGTTATAATGTCACATTCACATCAGGGAACATCTATTCTCAAAAACAAATCCCTATTTTTCTTTGCTTCGGTGGTCACTGAGCTAAGAAAAAAGGCCAATTAGTTCTAGGGGGAGAAATGAAACAGAGCATGTAGGATATTGGACATTCTCACTGGGAGTGAGAAGTTGGTGAAGGTAGCTCTCAGATGTATCTGTCACGTACTGATTTATTTCCAACTCTGCATAGTTATTATCACACAGAACACTGTGTCAGCTCTTGAAAGTTCTATTTAAAAGGCTGGAGAGAAATCTACTTGAAATAGACAGCACATACCCATGGTGGTCCTGCTCTTGTTAAGCAAAATACTCCATTGCTTTGATTGTTTCATGTCATCTGAAATGCCAAGAGAGTAGACTACTTACAAAATTTACCCACTTCCAGCTCTATATAGGGATTATAAATTTTAGACAAATTTGTAAGCATTCAAAATGAATCGGTTTGCATTAACTATAGTTTCAGAAGTCAACAAGATCAATTTTTATTTTACTTTAAATTTTCACTTTAAAATAATCTTTCCAAATGAGATACATTGATAAAAAAAAATTTACAAACACACTTGCAGATTTGCAGGAGAAAACAGGTCATGTTATGTTAGTCAAGTGACATTTCAAATTCATAAGATTCTGTTCAATTCATGCTAAATCTAAAATTTAGGGGATCAATGGAGGTATTAACATAATTTTAAATGCTGCCCTGGGATTAACTTTCACTGCTTAATTGAGAATGTATGTCACAGAATGATTTTTGCCAAGGATAGAGCTTCAGAAAAGGAAAAGAGAAATGTTATGGTCCGAGAGCTAACTCTATTATTTGTTATGGATAGGATGTGCTGCCGTCAATAGTCAGCAACAGCATCACCATTTCCCTGATTATGAAAGACCCTCCCAAAGTCCGTGATGTTGTATTTTTCACTCTTCTATTTATTTTAATGCCAATTTACTATTTTCAAGTTGTTCCCTGAATGTTTACTACTTTGACGATCCCATATAGCACCTATACTGACAAAGAATAATCTTTTCATTGATATTACGATAAACAAAAATTACAGTGTTATAAAAATATGAGAATCTTGCAACTGCAAATCAGATTGGAAAAATTTTCATGCCTCTTTAACACCTGTGCTATAAATTCAGTTAATAAACCCCCTTGAATGCATTCTTTCTGACGAAAGAATATCGGTATGGTTTGTCTCTTAGTCTGGGGACTGCCTTTGAATTCTAGCACAGAAACAATTCTGCCTTTCACTCTCCATATGCCTTTTTCCTTTTTGCTTAATTCTGAGAGTTTTAATTTACATGATATATACATTAATGCAATGAGGACATAAATTTGTGACCTTTATAAATGGTATTATCTTTCAGAGTTGAGAAATGATGGAAGAAGGTCCGAGTAACTTTCTGGACATTAAAGACATTTACCTGTATAAAAAGGTCGGCCTCTCAAAAGAGCTATACAAGCAACGACAAAACAGACAATAACTACTACTCCTTTGAGTAATTAATAATATGGCACTGAACTAATAAATTTCACTTTAGGGAAAATCTGTAATTTTTGAATATATCAATGCTTTATCTTTTACATGTCACAGTACTCTCAGTAATTTATTGTTTCATAACAAACCATTTCAAATCTAACTGGCTTGATACAATGGTAACTTATTTCTTACAATTTTGTAAGCCTGGAATTTTCTCAAATTCTGGCAGGTCATTTTTCTATTCCACAGATTTGGGGTGGATTTACCCCTTTGTTTGTATGAAGCTACGAGCTGGGATTGAAGTTCCAAGGAAATTTTATTTACATATGTGGCACCTCATTTTTTTCATGTAATATCTCTACTTGACTGGTTTGGTCATCTTCTGGTTTAAGACAGAGTTTAAGTGTAAAGGTTCCCAGGATGTGAAATGAAATCTGTAAGTCCCTCTAAATGAAGTCACATGAAGTCCATTCTTGTATTAGTTACCTTTCCAGAGTCAATGGTTTGCAAGAGAGCAGATTTACCCCAGGACATTTATAAGTTACAACATTCACCGATAAGCCAAATGCAGGAAGAGTGCCGAATGTCTGTCTATGCACTGGAGGCCTGAAAGATTCCATCGAGGGCTGGGAGCCCACAGTACTGTCCCGTGTACATCCGTGTCTGCAGATGATGGCTGGAGAAATCTTAACTGGAACCAGGATACGATGTTCGCAGCAGAGATGACAACCAGAGCTCCCCTGAAGCAACAGCAGCCATCCTCGACGACAGCAAGGCCCCAAGCTCCTTCCTTGATGAGAACAGCCGAGTTCCTTTCAGGAGAACCAGCCGCAGCAGAGCTTCTCTTGGAAAATAGTGGCATCTTTTGCTCCACTCTCCTTTATGTTGCATCGGCAACAATCCTCAGGTGGATCCTCTATGCCCAGAACTGCACCAACTCAGTCCAGCTGGGCATTCTGGCTCAAGTTGACCACAATAACAAGTCCACCATAATTCTGCCATTTTTTTTTTTTTTGGTCGAAACAAAGGACAGAACCATTCTAGTTTCAAGAGATGAGAGAAAAGACTCCAATCCTTGATGACAAGAGAGATGCAGTTTCATTGCACAAGCCATGTGGAATTAAACCTATTGTTTGGTGACCATCTTTTGAAATAATACACCATGTATACATATTGAGTAGAATGGCTTCCTTCACAGTTTGTAATTTCCTTTTTTGTGGGGTCGACTCTGAGAAACTAGCCAGCTCCTTCATGTGTGACACGTGTTTTCCACCCTTGTTTCTGACCTTTCCAATACTACCGAGCCAGTCCCAGCAACTTGCAACTACCCATTTCCATAGCAATCTGTACTCTAAAGGGATCTTTCCTATTGATTTTAGTGGTTGCATGTTGCTATCTGAAAATTCTTGATATGTTTTTACCGAAAGATAATACATTTTAATGTTGTACTGAATCCCATGGAGTATGGCCTAATCATGCAATTATGTCTAGACTGAACATTCTATTCTGCAAAAATTCTACTTGACAAGTTTTCAAGCATTTTTCAAGAAGAGTTTCAATGTCATTTCGCCTCTCAGAATTTTTCTAGCTCCTCTGTAGAAGGAATGGCATTCTTTCCTACATTGTTTTGATTCCACATCACTTACCATAAACTTCTCTGATAGTAATTATTTTAATTATTTCTGTGTACATGTTTTTCTTTAGTTGAGCTATATAAATCTGATTTATTGGTTATTATGCACTTAGTAATTTTTAGTATGGCATATAAAATGGATATTTAATAAATATGGGATTGAATCAAAGAACAAATGAATAGATGAATACAACTCAGTTATGAATTCTTGTCATTAAAATATATAGATTTCTTTACCAGATACATTTTTTGCTTGCAGGGTTTACTTCCTATGTCTACCCAAATCATTCAGTTCTATTTTTTGTCCTGTCCTTATATTCGAATCATATTGGAAATTCAAAACATACTTTGTTATCAGATATTCAGTAACTTTCACACAGTTATTAGTTAAATATTCTCTTTAAAAAACAGCTTCCCAGGGATAGTGAGAGCCACACACAATTAGCATTTGGCAATGTACTATTCTGTATGTTTTCATTGATTCGTCTTTGCAAACTCAGACACAGCTAGTTTCTAAGTTCTTGGAGGAGCTTCTATTTCTGGCCAAGGTAGAGGAGCAGGAACCAAGTAGTTCATCTTTCCATTAAAAAAAAAAAAAGAAAAGAAAAGAAAAACAACTCCAATGAAACCAAAGGAAACGTGAAATGGTGTTTATTCAAGACATTGAAAGGAACTCAATAAAGCACCGTGATCTTTAACTTTGGGAGATGGTGAATATGTCTAATATCTTTGTTTTGGTTATGTTACCACAGATGTTGATGTCTGCATATTGTCAAACTTATCAAATTACACACATTAACTACATACCGTTCTTTGCATATGAACTAAACCTGAAATAAGGTGTAAATATATTCAGTTCTGAGACCCAAGAGGGGCAAGAAAGCAATGAGGAGAGAGTCATGATTTCAAGGTAGATGATGCATCTCTTATGAAAACCTTCACGCTGTATTAAGAACTTGGGAAGTTATGTGAATCTACTTAGTTAATTTGGGACACAGTAAGAGGAAGACACTAATGGATTAATGAACATGGGCTTACTTTAGGTATACTGAAATATTATTTTCACAGAGCAGTTATATTGAGAGAATTGTTGATCTCTTAAAATAGCACTAAATAAAATTAGATTGATAGATGAAATTTCAGGAAACAAATTAAGTATAATGAATTTATATTGCCTTATCATTCATTACTGTAAAATTGATGTTTACTCTTCTTTCATTTTTTTTTGTGTTGTTGTTCTCTGAAAATATTCTGGATAAATAATTAGGAAGGAAGGAAAAAGAAAGAAGAAAGAGAATAGAAGGAAAAATGGCAATAAAGATTCTGTAAATAAGGAGGGGAAAGGAGGTTGAAGGGAGGAGAGGGGAATGGGAAAAAATAAGAATCAAGATATATCAGGTACAGCTACAAATTCCCTGTGATGAATGTTATCATTGTGTATATCTAAAATGTACCAATAAAATTAATTTAAAAAATTAGTTCTAATACAGCAGTCCCATATGTGCCCATTTTTTTATTTCTCACTCTTTTTGTCCTGATTGTGGAGTCTTTTAGAGTCACTCCTGTCTGGAGACTTCCGAGATCTCCTCACAGTATGCTGTCTTAGGATGAGTGTTTTGTTTTTTGTTTTTGTGCCGGGGATGGAACTCAGGGCCTTGCACTTGCAGCACAAGCACTCTAATCACTGAGCTAAATCCCCAGCCCCAGGGTGAGTCTTTGTAACCACTAACGTCCTCATTTCTCCATCCTCCTTAGATTGAGGTATCCTGAGCAATTATTGCACAAATGCAACCTTTGCTCTAGGATGTAGACCAATCATGTTAAAAAATAATCCTTTCTGATATGACTTAATTCTTAACCTATGAAAGTTGGGTTTGGCTCCTCCTTCCCTTTTTCTTAGTAGCATCTTTCTGTCTGCTTCCTCTTTCTTTTTTATTTTATTTTATTATTATTATTATTTTTTTTAACCAAGAACATGTATTGGTACATTGTATACATAGTGATTACATTCATCATAGTTATTTTGTACCTGTACATGATGTAGCTTGGTTTTCCCCCCTCTGCCCCACCCCTCCTTTCTGTTCCCTCCTTCCCTATTATGTAGTAGGTAAACGGATGTACCTTGAGAACACACTCTTAATTGAAATAAATCAGACACTCAGGAGTACACACCGAATAGTTTCTTTGATATGAGTCACCATAAGTGTAAATAAGGACAAAGAGGTGCAATAGATACTATATAAAAGGAAGATAATATTCAAAGGAGAAGAGAGCTAGAAGGGGAGAAGGAGGGAAAAGAAGGAAGGGAAAAAGGAAAGAAAGGTGAAAGGGAAAAATGGAAAAATATAAAATATAAATATATATATATATATATATATATATATATATATATATATATATATATATATATAAACAAACTGCTTCCTCTTTCTATCTCACATCATCCTCTCCTCTCTGGGGCTAACCCCCTGTCTGTTTTACTTTTTCATTTTAAAATATCCATTTGCAGCCTCCTCTAGGTGAAGCAGATGTCAGAGCAAAAGTATTAGTTTGGAACAAAAACCTGTGGCTTTTACAGGGAACAGAAAATGACAGTGAAGAGAAAAATCTGGTTAAAGAGTACACATCCTTATCTTTTTGTTGTTGTTGTTCTTGTACAATCTTCTCTCATTCCATTCAGTGCTGATATGAATGTTGAAAAGAAGAAACATTAAGTTGAAATGAAAACTCACTTGAAAGTGGAAAAGCAATGTAATATATCTGGGTTATTTTTCTGGGGTGTAAAAGAAATATAATACTTAGATATCTGTATCTTTTAGTAATGTTTTAACATTGACTCCAAACTCTTACAGTGACACGGCTAGTGTTCTTTGTATTTTCATTAAGAAAAAAAAAAAAAAACTGCCAGGGGGACAAAATTAACAAGGAAAGTATCGTACAAGAGTAAGCTTAAAAACAACTTAAAAATGAAATATACAGAACTCTTTATTCTAAGTTACAAGTTTATAAAGTTGTACAATGTTGACTGTCAACCATAAAACATGTAAGCTCTGGGTCGAAGTAAAATGTTCATCTCTGTTCTAGGAAAAATATTTTTCTTAATAGTAGAACAAAATTTTTGTTTTTCAATATACTTATTTTGTTTTTAAACAAATGAAACTTCTTACTCATTCTGTAATGGGAATTCCTGGGTTGTGTCAGAATAATTATGACTTTTGGAAGCTTGTAAATGCCAAGGGAAATTGTGATTGCTTCCCATGATCAGAGGTAAGATATTTTAAATACATGTTATTTACTTTACTGTTTTCAGCATAGCAGTCTAGAAACTCAATAAAATTACACTGTAGACTCTCAAATCGTCCACGAGAAGGTCTCCATGATAGTTCCTATCTATTTGCAATTTAGATTTAACCGGTAAGGTTAATGGGATGGAACCAGAAATAGAAGGAAAAGCTCCAGATTCACCCAAATCTGAAGGCCTAGATATGGGAAATCTGCTCTACTTGGTGCATTATCTTTATATAAACTGTTCCAAGTCTCACAAATCCCCCCAAAGGACTCTCCGGTACTGGGACTAGAACTAAAATCCGCCCATTCTGAACATTTCAGGCATGGATTACTTGTTCGTTTTGGGTTTTGATCTTTATACAATCTTCCACCAAATCTTCCAAGTTCTCTTTAAGGATTCTGAGCACTTTTTTCTAGATGTGATGCTGCCAAGGGATGGCTCTTCTGTGTCAGAATTGAACAATCAGTGTGTACCACTGTAATCTAAATCTTAGGATTTTACTCGAGAAATACCTTGGTAAGCATTCAACCTAATACAGATCTTCATTCGCAGATTATCTATAGGCAACAAGCCAGTTACAGCTTTGCTCTAGTAGAACAAAAAGCAGACTATAATTTGTACAAAGAAATTAGCTGAAAAGAACTCCTAGAAATTATATTACCTGCGAGGTCGCAAAGAAAACTATGTATGCTTTGCTCATACAAAGCATTTTTTTATAATTTAACTATCACTTCAAATTTATTTTTTAAAACTGCATTGCACGACTCTTTTGTCTTTATTTTACTGACTTCATTTGGATTGAAATTTCACACATTTTGGTCTAGAAAGTGCAGTAGAATCAGGCCCTAGAGGAATACAATCATCATCTGTCTTTTGCTAAATGCAACGTCAAACCATGATTTAAGATAAATGCTTTAAAGACAACTTTGCAATCAAAGATGTATTTTTAGAAGTGTTGAATTCGATTTCTGCTTCTTAACACTCCTGTGGTCTTTACATGAAGCAATGAACGCATGTGGTACAGAAAGTATGAGAACTGTGATGGTTCAGAAGCCAAAGCAAGGTGCAGCATCATCAAGAGGGTTCACACGATGAGTAAAACAAATGACTAGAAAATTAGTCAGCAAGGATGTTCTACCCATATTTCGACAGCTATGGATAAACCAAAATAAAATACATTTAATTTTAATACACAAAAGATCATTTTAAGAAGCATTAATATGACTTGTGGAACAACATTCGAAAATGAGTTAATGCCATACATTTGTTTGAAAGCTACTTAAAATATCTCACTTGATAAAAAAATAATCCAGGAATGAACAATAACAAAGTCAAAGATCTAGTCATCAAAATAGAATCTTCTTTTGTGTTGCACATAAGAAAATTAGGCATCAGTATTTATGTGATAGAAAAAATTTTATAGCACATTAGGTCCTACATAAGTATATATACATGGCATACATATGTGAATATATACATACATAGATATGTACACACACAGACACATACTTATATACAGTCAGCCCTGCAAATTCGTGTATTCTTCATTTGCAGATTCAATCAACCACAACCAAAAATATTTGAAAAAAATTACGTCAGTTCTGATGCACAGACTTTTTTTGGCATTATTCTCTGAACAATAGAGTATGGCAATTATATATGTGTATATATATAAGTGTATATATATATATATAAGTGTATATATAAAAGTATATATATGTGTATATATATAAGTATATATATAAATGTATATATAAGTATATATGTGTGTGTATATATATATATAAGTGCATATATATATATGATTTGCCCTGTATTAGCTGTTATAAATCATCTAGAAATTAAGTATACAGAAGGATTTCATCAGTTATTTAGAAATACAACGTTTTATCCTAAGATTTTGGTGTGGGCAGAGGCTCCTAGAGCTGATCCCTGGTATATATGGGGGCACGTTTGTGCAGAAAGCCTGTGATGGTAAATTTTGTGTGTCAGTCTAGCCAGGCCATGGGATATCCGGGTACTTGGTTGGACATTATTCTTAGGGTTGCTGCAGAGGTATTGTGAGGAGGTTTTAGGAAAAGATTAACTTTTACATTGATGGACTTTGAATCCAGCAGATTAGCCTCCATAATGTTAAAGGGCCTCATCCAACCAGTTAAAGGCCTGAACAGAACAAGAACAAACAAAAACAACAACAACAACAAGAAAGTTTTTGAACAAGCAAGAACTCTCCATCAGTCATTCTTCAGGTTCATACTGAAACATCTTCTTTTCTATAAGCTCGACCTACAGATTGTGGACTTGCCCCCATCTGTGATCCCACAAATCTATTTCCTCTCTTACTGATCCTGTTTCTCTGAAGAATCCTACCTAATGCAATACCAATATAAAAACTGTTTCTTCCTGATGGTCATAAAACACTTTGGGAACTCAAGAACTCACTCAGATTCAACCCTGACATAACCATCAGTAATCAAGAAGATTAAATTTCATCCAAATGTTATAACTCACTGAATTCCCCTTTCAGTTTCTGAAGGGTAATGGAGAAATCAAGCCTACTCCACTTAAGTCATCACTATGTGGCTTCCACTTACAAATAAAATTGATTTTCTCTGAATAACATCGGGATTGAATTTTTTCCCCGTGAGCACTGACTTATACTTTTTCTCATGAGGAATGTTTGAATGGTTTCGTGTAGACCCACGTGTGTGCCTGGGGTAGTGTGCAGACAGATCTACTATGTCACCTCCTCTGGTGGCTTAGAGTTTGATAATGATTCAAGCAAGACATCAGTACTGGAAATGGGTTGTAGCCAGAATCCATGGCATTTGGTTTGGGTCACTCTACTTGACGACCTGCCTCAAAGCAACTAGCATCTTCTTGCAAGTAGACACAAGCCTGAAAATTATGCACAACATCTGAGAGTAAAATACTCCCTGAAAATGGCATTTGAATAAAATTTTGACTGTCCAATTACTGTAGGTGGAGGAAAGAGGAAAAGTTATAGAAGGTAAAGAGGTTTTAAAACAAAGAACTAGGGGTTGGGGATTTTGCTCAAGTGCAAGGCCCTGAGTTCCCCAGCACCTAAGAAAAACAAAACAAAACAAAACAACAACAACAATAAAAAACTATATGCTTGTAGCTAGTACATGTTTGTGAGAAGTCAAACAGAGAAAGTGCAACTTCGAAATGGACGCTAATTGGATGGAGAGAGGTTGGAATAAGATCAGATTTCTAATCTGGCCAGATGTCAAGAGCATGCTCACTGTCACTGTGGTGACCTGAGACAGTGTACATACAATATTTTGGAAATATCAGGAGAATCAAGCAGAAGTTCTCAACAAAAGTTGCTCAGTGTTATTTGTTTTGAGAAGAAATGAGTGACTAGTATTGGTGAGGATATAGAAAAAAGGATTCATCCAGTAAGGCTGAGGATGTAAAATAGTTATAGAAAAGCATATGAAGGTTACCTAAAAGTTACAAAAAGAAGTATGATATGATCCAGCAATTTTACTACTGAGTGTATATGTAGAAGACATGCAGTCAGTATGCTGAACAATATTGGCACTCCCAGGTCTTTTGTGAAATTGTTCACAGTAGCAAAGATAGAAAATCTACTGTGTGTCTTTCAACAGATGAATATATAAAAAGCATGGTGAATATATACAGTTGAATATTATTCAGCTTTTTAAAAAGGAGAAAATATTGCCATTTTTTGGCAACATGAATGAACCAGGAGGACACTATGTTAAGTGAAATAAACTGGGGACAAAAAAGACAAACCAGGATACCACTCATAGGATTCACCTCATAGGAGGAACCTAAAGCAATTAATCTCCTAGACAGGGAAAGGAGGCCTCTGGTTGCCAGAAGCTGGGGAGGAAGACAGAGAATGGGGAGATGCTGGTGAAAGGGTAAAGAGCTTCAATTAAGCAGGATGAACAAGTTCTGCAGATCTATTGCCAGCAGAGTAATAAGATTTAATAACATATACTTGAAAATGCAATTGAGTCTCAAATCTTCTCATCACACAAAAAAATGCTGAGTTCTTTAGGTGTTGAGTATACGACCTAGCTTGACTTAATTATTTCCCAGTGAGTACATATATCAAAACGTTGTTTTGTGCAGCAAAAAAAAAAAAAATATATATATATATATATATATAATTTTTTTGTCAATTCCACATTAGTACAACTGGAAATAGAAGAAAAAAAAACAGAAAAAGAAGGAAATTAGTAAGAGGTAATGACTTTTGATTCTATTTGTTTATTGATTTGCAAAAACTTTGTAAAGGTGTTTTAGAAGTCTTTTTACTTTTCGCTAACACACAGACCCCATCTCTGCAGAACTTAGAAAACCATGATAGAAGGGTTTAGGTAAACACAGGTAAATGGTCCGAAGTCCACCCCAGTGAGGAACAGAGTCAGTCTTTTGTCTCTGCCGGATATGCAGTGAGGGATGCAGGCAAAGAAGAATTTGGTACCTGTCAAAGCCAAGTGTGCCGAGTAGAGAGAGCTTAAGCACACACAACTACAGAGCATAAAAGTGCACATAATCCTTGCTCATACTTGTTTGTAGGTCAGTGTTCTGGAAAAAAAGGAAATCAATGTAGGCCGGACTATTTTTATCTCGAGGAACTCTGTCATCGCTAAAAAAGAATCAGAAATGCAAAAGATAAAGTTCTTCCCTGTTCCCTGAGAAATATCTCCACCTCTTCACATATATTTTTATTTCTTAAATACACCGCAAGCATCATGTGAAATATTCTAATTTTTTTTCCTTACCTTTTCAGTTGAGATTCTTCCATGTGCACGGTGAGAGGCTTGTTCTTTAAGGCCTGAATGAGTTAGAAATACTCCCCAAAGTACCTGAAACAATACAGAGACTAGTTTAGACCCTTAAAGAATAACACCAGATGTCCTTACCTGGGCTCATTAATATGTCTTACTGTGTAACAAACCGTTTCATCTCTACTTAAACTACAAAGCACAGCCTTGCTTTGTTGTATAATTCATCAGTTCTATTTTCTTCTTGGTTGCTCTTTTACAATTTTTCTTCCCTTTATTCAAGAAGGGAGCTGAATGAGAATGAGTATATTTACTAGCTCTGACTCACATGCAGAGTCCTGATAAGGGAAACAGATGATTTTGTTTCCCTAAACAGCCACTTTCCTCCTTCTAATTTTGGGAATAAAGGGAAGTTTATTATCATCCAGACACTTGTCTTCTGACCTTGATAGCTATTTTTCAGCTCATCTCAAGATACTGAACATCAGTTTGGTCGCTTTATTAAAATAACACTGGCCTTAAAATTTCCATGCAATGTGTTCTATTAACACAGTTCACTTACAGAACAGTTCTTATCTGGTCCAGGTTTAATATAGCACACACAATAAGGGATGTTCCTCAGTATCGGGAAAGGAGATTCTGTCGTCAAAATCCATAAATACCAGATAAATATAGATGAGGCCCACACAAAGTTTTTGACATTGGGAAATACTTATTTGCTGTTTGTGTGGGGAACAATTTGTTGACTTAATAGCATTTTGGAGAACATCATTGATCTCCAGCAACAGTTTGGATCTCTCTCCTGACATCCCGTTCTAAATAGTTTAGAAATGAATAATATTGGTAGACGTTCTCTAGCTTACTCATTGTCAAACGGGCTGTTTCCTGGAATCTTCTTTAGATGAAATAATCAGCAAAATGGAAAACAACAGAATGTCAGACCTCAGAACTTGCCCTCCATCCCTTCCTGAGACACAGACTCAGATAGCCCAGACTGCCATGGAAGTAAAGGGATGCCTGGAAGGAAAAAAAAGTTGGGTAGAATAAAAAGAATTAGAAGATAAATGGGAAAAGGACAGGGTGAAAACAAAAAGGTAAATAAATATTGAGATAGAAATGAAAACAAAAAGAAAAAGGGAAAATGTAAGAATACAAGTCATCTTGTTCAACTCTACCTGTCTCCCTCTGATGGATCTTTTCTAAGTTTTCCCAAGCCATTTCTTCTTAGAATTTTGAAAAAGCACACTAATTTTAGGAGAAAATATTTTAGTGATGGCAGAAGAAATCTGTTGTAAAGCATAGTGGATGTATTTTCCTAAAATCAATTATGTGTGAGAACAAAAGAAAAGTTCTTGTTTTTTAACGCTTCTCCCCCATGGAAACTGGAAAACTTAGCTAATTAAAGGTAATCAATAAAACCTATTAGATGGGTAGATGGGAGAGATGTTTTCACAGGCGTAAGTATGCAGGCACATAGTTGCATTTCCTCCCTTCTTTTGTTTTCTTGCCCCTTTTCCTCCTCTACTCCACCTGTAATATTTCCTATATTTGATAACTCATCATCATTTTAATACTGACAATGATATAATCTGTCATACAATCCAATAGGGAGTGCTGCTTCTTTCCATACTACTCTATCTGTTCAACAGATAGATACGCAGCCTAATAATACACTTAGTACTTTCTGCTGAAAAATCTAATGAACAACTCTGGTCACAAAATGTGTAAAATTTGTTGATTTTGAATATCGAGAGCAGGTGGGAATGAAGCTGAGAGTCATGCCATTGTCGTTCTGGTCCTAAATCCTCTCCTGAAATCTAGTGACTTCCTAGTCGGCCTCAGCGCTCAGATCTCAGCTCACCTCAGTACTTGGGCTTCTTTTGTGCAGTCTGGGCCTAGCCTGACCTCCGCTCTCTTGGCCTCCTTTCTTGGTTTGTTCAGGAATCAGAACGATGCTCAGAAACTCCTGGCCTCATTGTATCTGCAGCTGAAACATCTCTGACATCTGTAAAGAAAACCGCAGCTGTTCTTCTGAATGTGGATTTCCTGGTTTAAGATATTGTCATCCTGAATGCGAATATCCAAAGACTAGAAAGACAAGGGTAGCTACCTGGATTTGCCTTCCCACTATGATGCAAAGATCATGGAGATTTTTTGTTTGTTTGTTTGTTTGTTTTTTTAAGAGATGAAGATGGGACAGGAGAGCAAAATGGATTCAGTAAGTAAACCGGGCCTGAGCAAAGCATTAGGGTGCACATTGGGAACCCTGCTGGCTGCACATCATATTCTTTCTTCACCAAAGTTCCAGAATCTTTAGCATTTCTAGTCCAAATTACCCAGTCTGAGTATTCCTGAGATACAGAAAATAAATTGAAAGGCATAAGACCAGGGTGGAAAGAAGCGATAGGTGGGTTGCTTCCCAGAATATTCAAGTCATCAAATTGTAAAGTTTCTTCTGTGGGTTCTGTGTATGTACAGTAGAATTGACTCCCTTTACACAGGATGTCTAAACTTTTTCTTGGTTCCCTGGACAGTTGCTTGAAAGTTTGATATTCTGTGACTTTTCTGGTCCTCTTCAGAGCTTCTTTGTATCGGAGGATTAGAGACTGATACTATAGGCCAGGTTAAAATATGAAAATATTTTCATAGTCCAGAAAATGCAAATCTGGGTGGTATATTTGTGTACTTGTCATATATTTCTTTGGCTGAGATATTAAAACTCAAATACAGCAATTACGTGTTATCTCTAATTGTCATCATGTAGAGACCGCTCATAGAAATGAGCAGGAGTCAGACAAGCTTATATTTGCTCTTTGTTGGTCACACACGGATTTAAGCAGTAATGTCTGCAACTTATTGTCAATGTCTCCAAGGGGGAGATACTTGAATTGGTAGCCTTGGACTGAGTGGCGGTCTGGTTTGGGATGTTTAAACTGGGCTCAAACATAAAAGCTGGTGTGAGTCAGAAACTAGAGGAAATGATCATTGGATCAGGTCAAAGGTGGCTTATTCTATCACCAGACAAGCAGAAAATCAGTGCATCAAGCAACCAAATGAGGAAATCTAGTGCCTCAAGCTGCCCTCTCCACTGTGCAGGTGTCTAAAGATCTAGGAAGGGCATGTGGGTTGACAATGGAACAGGTCAGGGACACTCAGAAGTCTGGTTTCTCTGACTCTCCTGGGGATGGCTGAGACTGAAGCTTATCAGCCTCCTAAAAAGTTCCTGTGGTACCACACTGACTGATTTCTGAATTTCTCGCACTGTGCACACACAGCTCTGCTGGAGTCAGTGTGCACTTGGACTCTGACAACATGAACAAATATCTGTCAACAGTCAGTTCTTTGCAACAGTTTTCAACCCAGTTAAATTTCACCTCAAATAAATGAAAAGGATTGTTATTTTTACTAAAAAATGAATTAATTTAATCTATCTTTTTACCCTTAATCAAAAGGGCTTCTCCTTCATCCACTTGGGCACCTTTCTGTACATTGTTTATTCTAAATCTCAATTGCAAATGCTGCTTTTGAAATAACAAGCAATTTTAAGCAGAATGAAAGGGGAATAATTTCAGGCATAATATATGACTAAAACCACTCATTGTAGTTTGATTATTTTAGTCTGTGAGAACGGGGTGAAGCTTGGCCTTTTGATAAGATATATTCCTGAATTATTGAAGCAATAATTAATCCAGAAAGGGAGGACGAAATCTACAACATCACTAACATATTATTGTTTCTGGTACAATACTGTACCTTTGAGTACAACTATGTTGATTATGTTGTTTATATTTATGAAGAAATTATATGATCTACATATAAAACCTTGAAAATTTCTGAGGAAATTTTTCTTCAAATTTATTTTAGTGTACTTTTATTTCATTCCTTTCCAACTTGTGCTAATTATAATTATATAATGCATCTTTGGAATATTAATGGTGACTTAACAATTTTATGCTAAACAGAAATAACCACTCAAAAGACTTTGAAGATTCAAGTGGCCAAATATTACATGGTTTCCCTTATATGAGAAACACAAATAAAGAACAAAATAGAAAAAGATCAATAAATAGGAAATGGGGAGGCATTCACATACTTCCCTAGACTACAAATTCCACTGTTTTAAAAATATTTCAATATATATGTGGTGATATGTTTCATTTATACTACTAGTAGACCTTAGTTCATTGAAAAGAAAGATTTGTGCTATTATCTGTTTCTTTTTTGTAAAAATATTTTTGGTTTGTGTTTTGTACTCTGAATAATTATTTGGAAAATAATGACACACAGTGTAATAAAGATTGTTATTCTCTTATTATTTATGAAATTTTATTATCGTAAATAATATTTTGTTTTCATTTCAATAAAATTTTGTTTTCATAATAATTTTCACAAAGTAAAAAAGTAAAAAGAATGTCTGAACTCCATTTATTTGAAAATTACTTTATTAGTTCTGATACATTTATGTTTAACTTCTTAGTATATTATCAGCATCTGGTAGGCTGTTCTTTAAAATGCAGCATTTTCCAATAATTATTTTATCTTTAAGAAAAACTAGTAAAAGCATCAAGGCAGGGCATGTGATGGAGTTGTTGACATGAGTGATTTCAGTGTCTCTAAGTAATTAGTGAAGTTATGCTTGTCTCCTCCATTAGAACCACTATTACACAGGCTGATGAAAAAGATGACTGTGGTAAATGGGTTTTGGGGTCATATCTGGTAAAGTTAAATGTGGTTGTCATTTCAATTGATCATTTTGTGTTTCTTCCAGACTGTCCATCCATCTCTTAGAGCAAGCTGTTCAATAAGCTCTATAGGAAATAATTTGAGCAATTTTAGAGAAATCACAGTCTCAGATTAAATGTCTTTGGTCATTTTTATTCCCTGCCAAGATAGATAAGACTATATTTCAAAGAGTTAATTTCTTGTTTTATAATTATTGAGTTTCTTGAGGAAACAAATATTTAAATAAATCTCAGGTAAACTTACACATTCCTTAACTCACAAGTGAGACAATTCTTGGGATTTTGATCCAGTATTTGTATTATTTTGCATTTATATTTGCTATGTGAATTTATTAATTATTCAGCACAAATTTATAAGATCTTTCTATTATTGAAGTATTAAATATACATTGGAGCAATGTAGAAGAAGTGCTGTTCAATGTAGTAAAAGTTCATTAAAAATGTATATGATCATGGCATTAAAAACATCATATTTTTATTTTGGAAGAAGACATATTCAGGAGTTAAATGAAACAGTTTCATAGAGAGTATGGACTTGTATTCTTTAATAACCAGTTAAAAGAGAAAATGACAAGAAAATATAATGCAGACATCGTCATTGATGGCATAGAAAGATTTCAGGTGCAAGAGAAATCTAGACATTTAAAATAAAAAAAAATTCATCAAAATTATCTCAAGTTAGCCAAGATTTTAAGGAGAAAACTGTCTAGGGGACCGTGTATAACCCAGTCTCTTAATGTCCAGGAAATGACAAGTAACTGTCAGACTGAGCCGTATTTGAAAAACTTCAGAAGGAATTAGTCATGCTGTTGTGCTGTAGTTCATGAAAAAGAGTTAAACACAAACTAAAAATTGGGAAAGTCTGTAAGATGCTAAATGACAAATGAAAAATAAAGGCAAAAACTGATTCATGGGTAGCTTCCAGCTTCTTCAATAAGGAGAAAGGACTGGGAAGCTCTAAGAGTTTAATCAACCCTGCAAAATGGACATTATAGACTAAGAGAGGTGAAGCAAAAATAAAAGATCGCACCGCCAAATTAGGTGAGAGTAGTGCCCGGAACTTGACAATATGCCTAAGGGCAGTGAAAGAATTTCCAAATGTATTTTCCTTAAAAAGCTCCATAACGAGAAGGTACAAGTTACTGTATAAAAAGGGATTTTTTTAATGTTAGGTAAAAGAAATGATCAGACGCTAAAAGCAATAAATTAACAAATTAAAACCTGTTTCCTACTTTGTTGAGTTCTTAGAAAGTCATCTGCAGCATCCCGATGTTGCTTCAGAGACGGCTTGCTGTCCAGCTGCAGGGAGTTAGAGGCAGAAACCTTCACCTGGCAGACTTTCCAGGGACGAATTCGGCTGCATCCAGGCGCCCTTGCAGAGCTGGTTCGCATCTCATGATTGATGAGGTGGTTTGTAAATGCTGAGCCAGGCTGACATGGGGCAGCTCTGGCAATTCAGTGTTGGCGGTCTCTTAGTCTGGCTGAAGGCGACAAGCCTGCTGCCTTCTCTTCCCTCTCACAGATGTTGACTGAAAAAACAAACTCTCACAGGCATCCTGCACATTAACTTTATTTCAGAGGCAACTTCCCAAAGTTGCTGTGCTGAAACAATTTTAAAGTATAAAACAGGGTGTCACTCAACTCAAGAAATTGAATGATGCATTTCCTTTGAAGCTGCATACATATTCTTTTTGTGCTCATTCTTGCTTACCCCAGAGGTAAACCCTCTGAATTTGCTTCTAAGTTACATTCTCTTGTTTTCCTTTATGGATTTAATCACATATTCCTTTTGTAGACACCATGTTTTATTTGACAATGTCCAAAATTCACGTATACGAGATTGGTCTATTTATATTATTCTTCGTTTTGTTTTTGTTACCAAGATACCAGAAGTTGCAAGTGAACGGAAAGGTGATTTCACAAGGAAAAATAAAAAAACAACTTGTCTTAGTTACTTCTCATTGTTAGGACAAAATACCCAACACCCACATGTTAAAGAAGGAGGAGCTTATTTTGGCTCACTGTCTGTACAGGTTTCAGTCCACAGTCAGCTGGCTTTCCAAGGTAGGGTGGCGTGGCAGAGAGGCATGGTGGAGGAGAAGCTGCTCAAGCTATGGCGCACAGGAAGCAGACAGAGATCAAAGGAGAAGGAGGGATATTTCTCCTTCCAGGCCAAACCCACAGTGAGACACCTCTGCCCATCAGGCTTCACCTCCCAACATCACACAGGTATAAACTCATCAGGATTAATCCACTATCACACACCCATGATCCAGTCACCTCCCAAAAGCCCCATCTATGAGTACGTGATGTTTTGGGGACATTTTAGATATAAACCATAATATAAGTGAAGAATTAAATATTATTTATGAAGGGCAGAGAGAAAAGCAATTTATACTTGAAAAATGTTTAGCAATTATATCCCCTTGACAGGTCTGTCTCTCCTTACTGAGTCACTCAAATACCTTCTCTTCCTCCTTAATTGTTGGCTGTATTTCCTGCTATCTCCCTAAATGTCACATTTCGTTTTGTGAGCTCGGTCCCAAGTATCTGTTTTGCCAAGTAGTGCAGCCAGACAAGAATAAGGCTTGCTGAAGCAGAACTCTGTTCAAAGCTCTTTCCATCCTAGTTTTTAGAATTTTGGACCAAATTACTAATGTTATTGTTTATATCAATACTTACACAGGTTAATTAACAAATGATCATATCTGCGGAAGAATTGGGAACAGAATGAGAATTGTACACAATTTCCAAGTGTTAGGTAAATCAGAAATCAATTAGAAAACAAAAGACAAACACCAATCTGAGTGGGTCTGACAAACTTTTCGAACTGTGTTCACCAGAGAATTGGATGAAACCACGTTCCAAGTGAGGTCTTCTTTGTGTGGGTCCCAGAGCTTCCTCTGTGTGCTGCATTCTACGACAAAAAGCTCACTTCTTTGACTGAGAGCTTCAGCCAAGTCATGGATGCTTATGTGAGAGAACTTCCAGTTTTTTCCATCAGCCTGCATGGCCTGCTTTTAGATCTTAAATTATTGCTACTCATCCGTTCTTGTGCTACAAAGCATCTGAGCTATGAATCACTAATGAATGAAGAGCTGCTAGGTTCAGACAGACCTAAAAATCTTTTCTGATGGCAAAACCACGAGTTCCATGACATTTGCTGCGAAAGGACACTCCTTTTCTACAAGGGCTTGCACTAGCAAAATGCTATACACTCACTATTCTCAAACTTATGTTTGTGAATTCAACAAAAAAAGTGTTCAAATGACATCTCTTTAAGGTAAATTGTGTAATAAATAAATTCAATGTAAAATCGTTTCAATAAAACTAGTTTAAGCCCATTTCTAATAATCCAGAGAATTGACCTTTAATTCCTATGAGTTTTGGCTGTTAGCAATAATTGAGAATTACAGGGATTCTGCAGATAGTAAAAAAATAAGAAATTAAAATCCAGGAATCATTTTTTATAGGAAACGGGGACCAATGTTGCTGGTTGAGTAAAGAAAATTCCAAAAGATTCTGTTAGCTGTCCAAATTTCTTAAGAATTCAAAATGGACTGGTTTATTTGGATGAAAATGGCCCAAGGTAGTGGAAATATAAGCACTCTTGGGTGTCCTGGTTTGGAGAAATATTATCAACATTTTATGTAGCTCCATTTAACATTCGGGCATTAGCTTCACTGTGTAAATGCACTGTTACCTAGGCCACTGCTCGGTACTTTGTTTCAGGTAATTCTATTTCACAATGGGTGGATATGACTACGCAGTTGTGCTTCAATCTATTAATAACTAATGCACGGGATAGGAAGGGCTGTGCTATATCTGGTTCATAAATCAATGTGAAACGAGGCCACATTTATGCACCATTTACAGTGAAGTTTTGTATATCCTGCATCCAAATAATTGCACCCATTATTTTCCGTATTTTAAAGAAAAATCATGTTTTTTTTTCTGCTGTGGAAAATTGCTTTCGAAGTAGATAATTGATTTCTGAACCAAACCTAATCCGCAGCCTCAAAGCTAGAGCAGGATATTTACTTTGCACTTGGAGAATGGCTGGGACCTGAACGCATAATACAGATATTCCGCGTTTAGTGACCTACCTGTTTAAGGACTGCTTGGATTTAAGGACCCGCGTTCAGATTTGTGACCTAAGAACGTGAGTGGTAGCATGCCCTTGTGGTGGCTTTTTGATGATTTGGTGGTACAGTAAAAGAGAGTACGAGAGTTTTACGTTCTGCTATACAGTGCAGTACAGCAGGTAAGAGTTATGCAAAGAAAAGCAAAGTCATGAAATTGGAGTTTCCTTTGACCATTTCTTTGTTCTGAATATAGTAACAAACATTACTGTATACAATTCCTTATTTAGCGACCAATTCATTTAACGACTCAGTCATCAAAAGAGGAATGTCCATCATTCTAATCGCTTTGGTTTCAGACTCCTAGTTCACCATTAAAATAAAACTGAATATACGGTGACTGAATCCTCACCATATACGAGTATTAAAGAGTAAATATCTACATGACAGCAATTGACAGGGACATGCATACGATGTGCCTCCAAACTTTAAAATGAAACAAATTCAAATATTTGCCCCTGCATCTTTCTTAGATTAAAATAATTAATAGATAAGAGATGAAAATATTTTTCTCTTTTGGTCACATTGTTAGTGTTTCAAGGTCAATTAGCCTCGTTTGTTAGTTTGAGATTTATACCAAATATAAGTATAATTCTGCTCCTTGACTTTAGATTTTTACATATTATCATCTTGTACCTTTTATTTTAAATGAAAAAGACTATGTCTGAATGGCATTAACAATGTGACAGTAAAGAAGGGATAGCAAATGATAAATGTACTCAGCCTTATTTGCCCGGTTATTATTTAATGGCTGTTCAGATACAACAGAGAAGAATGTTATTTATGTGAAGAGAACAAAATAGATACTTTGAATAAAGTTTTGAAATTTGAGACTGAAAGGAATTTTGAACATAAACCTAGTCATAGGAGTGTTCCACACACCAACATCGCTGCACCCAAACCTGTGGGCTTTCTAGGGAGAAATCAGGAAAAGAAAAGTCTTCAGCCCCATTCAGTTGATGCCCAAGGTGCCCACAGAAAACTCTAGAAGCATGATAGTGAACAATGATCTTTGGGCATAAGTAAAATAGTTCTAAGTGTTAAGTCTCATTGGACAATTTCTAGGCAGAATGTATTTCAAGACAGCAGGTCCTTGACTTGCCCGGTTAGTCTCTTGTCTTCCTTCCTTTTCTTTATTCTTTTTGTACCTTTCCTTTCCAATATAAAAACTTTAAAATACCTCTCTCCTCTTATATCTTTCCTGTTTCCTCAAGAAACTAAACTTCATTGGTTGTTCCAGTTGAAATCTGTGTAAATATCCTTATGTTTTCCAGGGTGACATTGTTCGTGTGTCTTTCCTTCCTGGATATTGTGGTTCTTCGCAATTTGCCCTTGCTTTAAACTGTTTTTTTGTTTGTTTGTTTGTTTGTTTGTTTGTTTTAACTATTATTACGGTCCAGCTTTATTTAGTTAATATTCTTTCTACTGGAACTGAAATTATTCAAACCTAAGGCATTTAATTCTCTTTCAATGCACTGCATCTCAAAAATATCTATTTTGACTCTGTTTTTTCATTATTATATGCAGTTCAGTAATCTGCAAGGTGATACAATCTCCCAGATCCCACAGGTTTGTCTCTTTATTGCTTGTTCTTCTGATATTAGCCACTTTAAAACTGACATTTTCGCATTAAAGAAAGAATTTCAGAATTCTGTCCATACCGCAAATATCAGCATTTCCTTTTAAGAGCAGTCAGTCTGAATCTTACCTAGCTAACTGGGCGGATTATACAGGATACTGGGATGCAGTTGGCGGGTTCCCTCTCTGCTCATTGCCGTGGCCTGGAAGGGGATGGTGTCCTTGGATAAAGATGGAAACGGAGTGTTTGCATAGTCTGAACCTTAGCATATTTGAATATATTTGAGGACTTCTGTGCAGACACTGTTCCCATATCAGAATACATTTATATTTTTCTTATTTATTATTTTGCTTTCTCAAATAACTGATTTGTTTCTTAACATCATCGTATTCATTATTCTTGAAATAAATATTTAACATTTCTCTCCATGTATCTTAGAACACCTTTGTCAGACTCTATCCAGATTCCTCCCTATATTAATTCATTTTTATCATCATCCACCTGAAGTTATATGGCCCAATATCTGTCATCCCCAACCGGAAAAGAAGAGGCTATATTTCCCTGCAAGGTTTGGACTCTAGAGGAAGATGATGGCCTGGTGCTGCTGTTTTTCATATATCACCAAAACACACTGTCGTTGACAAAAGAATCATTATTGATTTTATATGAGCTGTAAATTATCAGTTGTTCTGAAAATAGCACAGCCTTACTTATAACCATTAAGATGACATATTTTTGTTAAAAAAAAGCACTTAAATCAATTTTATGTTAACTATGTTTGCTTAAGAATCATAGTGGATTATTGATGGGGCATTTAAAAAAAATAAAATTACACTTGGCTGTGTCTGGATTTTAAGCTAAGAAAGATAGTGGCTGGCTTGTCAGGTAGAAGCAGAGTTCTTATTCCAATGGAGTCCCTCATCTCTACTTAATGACAACAAGTAGAACATGGGGCTCAAGACTTAGCTCTCGCCATGTAGGTATGAGCATTTTCCTACATTTTCTGGTTTTCGGATCCCTTACCTGCAAAATTTTATGGAACTGAGAATATATGAATGTCTTTTTAGTTCCTCAATACTCTATAGCATTCTCTGGCTTGAAATACACAAACACAAACACACATGTACACATATGCATATATGTGTACTCATATGTATATATGTAAGTTAAATTAGATATGTGTGTGTATATGCATGTGTGTAGCCACATGTATATGATTTATTTTTCTGAAGATAAAATGCAAAACATCATAGTTTAAACTTTCATGTAATGAATGTACTTGATGATTAGAGCTTATACCATTGGATTGACACATTTTCTAGCTCTACTTAGCCTTCTGGGTTCCGGTTTCCATTGGGTAATGTGACAGTGAACCGCTTGACGGATGACTTGAAGTGCTTGGTGGAGCAGAGGAAACTAGACAGTCCAAGTCTAGAAAAAGAAAGTCCAGCATTACTATTTATTGCAGCCCATCTCAAGGAATGAAGGAGACTGGTTTAAATGAATGAAGGTGTTTTCATTGCAGAACAGGGAAATATAAATTTAGGTCAAAGAGCCTTTATGCCCAGACTATGTCTGCACGAGGGAGGGCCAACCATCATGTGGTTTTGGACAGGATGGCATAATGATTAACTTGAAGTTCGGGCACGATGATTCTGGCGGTGAGTGGCATGCGGTCTCAGTTTGGGAGACCAAACTCGACAGACAGGACACCATTGGGAAGCAGTTGTAATCATCTAAATAGGAATTAACAAGAGCCTGTTTCACAACATGACAGGAGGAACAGAAAAAAGTAAATGCATCTGAGCATGATCGCAAATAAGTGACTGACAGTACTTGATCATTCCTTAGTACCCCCCAATTCCAACAATATCACATATAGGATTGTATTTCTGGGCAGAAAGTTTAAGCTAATGATGTCAGATTGACAGCAGACTTTAAAATTAGAAGTCTCAAAGTAGCTGAATAATACAGGTTCCAACTAAATTTGTGTGTTTTAGTTTGGGAAATTTGAAATATCCTAGAGGCACCTAAATTGAAATGTATCCCAGGCAGGATATCAGATGAGTTGATACTGACTAAGGGGCATCTTCATGTACACAGCAGTTAAATCTAAAATCTGCAAAGCAAGTCTCCCATTAGGTTTTCTACTCTTCAGTATACAAGGCTGGATATTTTTACTAATTTCAAATAAAATGTAAAACAATGAGTTCCACCATTCGTTTCTTCTCTTTTGCCTTTAAATACAAAAGTAAGCCTCTCTTCTTCTGTTACAAGAACGAATATAGAATAGATTGTCAGTGTCCATTGCCAAGTAATTACAATATTCATCAGTGGAATCTTGCAACTTGTCATATTCATTAGCAATTCTATTTCATATCCAAAATTTCAACAAAAGAAAAATTATATACTTCTTTGTCCAAGCTTAACGCTTTTGATGATACTACAAAATTCATAGCTGCTTTGAAAAGTAAAAGAAACCTAACTGAATCCTAGAATTTATTTTCTCAAAAGAATATAGATTTGTTTCTTTTTTTCCTTTTTTTGTATTACTATAATTATTATAATGTTTTTCATTTTAGAGGAGGGAAAGGTTTTTGTTGTGAATTTGGTGCATCATTGTAGATAGAGAAGTATTCGTTTTTCTGTATCCTTTCCCTAAAATGTCTGCTAGAGAATGTGAAAATTTTACTAGGATGAAGACAATGTTTTTTGAAACAATTGGTTCTAAGCTTGAATCTATCTGATTATAGTACAATACAAATAAGATGAACCATGAGGAATCTAATGAATTGTGGGACAATTAAATGTTGCTACAGTTGTAAGAAAAAAAAAAATTAAGTCCTATTAAGCTCACCCTAGGATAGCCTTTTTTATGTATTTATTTATTTGTATTTTTTTATTTAGTAAATTAGTAAGTAGCACTACAAAGAATATGTGAATTAGTGATAGAATAGCTCTATGGAGTATGGTTCCACATACACTACTGCTTAAAAATTTTCCATAAATCTTAAGCCAATGTAAAAAATAAAGTATGGATATATTCTTTGAAATTTTCCCTATTTAGAACAAACTCAAACATAAACCTTGCTGTATTATTGTCATACATGAACTATTTATTTTCCCGAAGTCTTTGAGAAATGAGGTATTTTATTTCATGCACAATACAATACACTGGATATGATGCTAGTAAAAAAAAGAAAAAAAGAGTTTCAATTAATCAACATGATTACATTTGTTGCAATTCAATAACCAACAATTTAGCATATGAAAATTCAGGTTTTAGTTTCAGCTGGACCATTACCTAGTCACATGAAATTTGTCAAGTTATCACTCAGGACCTCATATGAGACATACTAGTTATTAACATTGATTTTTAAAGTAAGTCAAACCAGTTAAAACATACAATGGTATGAAAACTCTAATTTCTTTATATTATTAGAATGATTATGATTCTATTATTTGCCCAGTGGAGGAATCTATTGTAAATATTTTAAAGTTAGGGATAAAATGACAAGTTTATTCAATGATTCTTGAGTTGACTGGTATACTGATTTACTATAGAAATGATCATTGTATTATTGTGTTGTTGTTTTACAAAATAAGTGGGATTATACTAGATTAATTTCATTTTATTTAACTACTTTGATATATTTAATTATATGATTATTATTTGACTATAATAACTATTTAATTCAGATAAGTTAATGTATCATAATGTATTTAATAATCAAGTATATTCAGCAACGGAATTTAAGCTTCTGGTTTAGTTAACTTTCTGGTCACTGAGACACAATAACCAACATCCGGGACTGAACGTGTAGGAGAGGTTCCTTTCAGCTCATGGTTACAGCATGGTCAGCATGGTCAGCAGCCTGGCAGAGGGGCACGGCAGAGTCTCACTGCTCACCTCATGGTAGACAGGAAGTGAGAGGGAAAGATAAAGTCACAGAGGAAGGCGTCCCCTTCCGGTTCTCACACCTTGACCCCCCTCTTTGGCCCAGGGTTATCTGCTAACAGCATACTCAACTGCTAACATCACTAGTAGGTGATTCCACTGATGAGTACAGTGAGCCCACGATCCACTCACCACCCACCAGCCCTGCTGATGAGGCCCTGGGGGACAGTCTCCATCTAAACCTTTGCCACCTCCTTTATTAAAGATTCTGGTAATCTTTCTTGTCCTTAAATAGGACACCCATATAAACACACATACGTACACATTTTTAAGGATTCCGTATTAAAATTTTACAAATTTTGGACTGAGAATAATTTAAAATAATTTAAAAAAAAGATTATTCAAAGACTATGTCATTACCCATGGATCAAATTCTGAATCTTTACGTTCAAAATGAAGACAGTGATACTTAAGTTTCCTGGTTGTTACTGGGATGGTCGGTGTTAGAATTCCGTGTTTAAAAGATTGAATGACAAGGAGCAGGACACGAGTGGTGTGATATCCAGGATAGAGCCGACACTGAATGATGGTACGTGAACACACACGGCTTGGCATAACTCAAAATAAGCCCTGAATGCCAAAGCCCCGGGAAAATTAAGTGGCAGGCAAAGTCAGCATAACGCCAGGGAGAGTTTTTGGAAGCTAGTTAGAAAGCATGACAAGAATAGTTTTAGACAGAATTTAGAAATTGGAAGTCCGAGCTTTTTTCTTTCCTCACCATATCTCATCAGCTAATTGTCTGAAGGATCATACAAAACCCAAGTAAAGAGTAAAAGAGCATTCCAAAGAAAGTGTGGAAATACAGGAAGAGGGGCTACAATAAGAGGAGTCTAGGATGTAAAAGATAGAGCAAATAGAAAGGAATAGTGAGAATAAAGACTAAAAACCCGCACAGGCTGATCGATAGTTCTCAGCTGTAATTAAGTGCTAAGCCGGCTGGACATTTTTGCCCCCTGGATACAGAGATCCGCTCACACATCCTCCGCCCTGGACCCCTTTGATTTGGCCTCCCTTCGGTAATGGGATTTGTCATGAGATCTAGGTTTTAGCCCCACTTGCAGCAGGATGGGTTAATTTGACTAAATGCTTTTTCTTAAAATTCTCTACACCAAAGCATCATCTAAGTGCTACATTTAATATTTATTACCTAACTTCATGGAGCTTCTTCTCCTTCAGGAACAGAAATAATTCAGATGATCAGTCTATCCTTTTAGACCACACATACAGACACACACACACACACACACACACACACACACACACACAGATGTGTATATGTTCACAGGCAAAATCCCAAGGTAGATGTTCAGCACAAGAGCAAATGAATAGGGCAGATCTATGCATGTCAACTGATGATTTAAAGACATTTCAAGAGTAAGCTTTGGAATTTGAGTTCTTTGGGGCGTTTCCTATTAACCTACTATAAAGTTGTCTTTTTGTTTTCAGTCACTGTAATTATATGGCATCTTAGTTAAAAATGAAGTATCTCACTCAGGAAATGACTGCAAAAAAAATGTGGAAAGTAAACTCATTCTTTTCTTAGTCTGTGACCAAAAAAGCTACTCTTTAGTTTGCTTATTTATATTCCTGCGGGAAACAAGTGAGTAGAAATTTTGTAGATGGACCAAGTTTGTGAAGAGCAGGCACAAGGTTCTACCAGGGAGATCTGCCTCAGTAAGTCAGAGCTTTTGATTCCTGTCTATTCCTGGAACAGCCCAGCAGCACCTTTGATCTGACTGGAGGCTGCAGGATGTTAGTCATTATTGCATTTAGAACAAAACCCTCTCTGTGAAAGGTGTCTCAGTACTATTACCATGGCGACGGACACCCTATAAAGATGAGTTATCTATTAGCTGTTCTTCTGTTCAATAAACACATCCCTGAAATTCATCAGGAGAAAGGTTTAATAGAGACAGTTTAATATTTTGACATTTTTTCCTCTAGAACTCTGTTGGACAATAAATATTCATTCCCTTGAAGTCTTTATTTAGGTGTTTTCATATTCACTAGATCACTTGAATTTACAACATTTTTAAAATTTAAAATAGCTGCTTTAGTATGAAAATAAGAAAATGCTAAATAAAATTATTCATATGTTAAGAATATAAAAAAGGAAAAGAGAAGAACTCATTCTGCTTTGCTTTTCTCTGTGTTAATCATATAACGAACAATTCATTTATAAGCAATTAAGTTTATCAACTGTAAATGGCTTAATAAGCAGTGAACTATTAGCTTTATAAACTAAAAATGTTCTACTTTTAAATTCAGAATTTTTAGAACAATGTAATTAAGTGAGTAAAAGTCCATATCCTTGCAGATTTTTTTTTTGAGGGTGCTGAGATTGAATATAGGGCCTCATGCTTTCTAGCCACGTGCTCTACCACTGAGCTAAATCCCCAGACCCGTCCCTGTAGATTTTAGACCAGATCATTATGCCCATCTAAATGCCACCTTCCAGGACTGAAGTGACAATAATCCACTAGCATCAAGTAATATCATAAAAATGAGCCTTGCTATCTACATTTTAATCTATGACAGTAATTTATACAATAGGTAAATATAATCAGGAAATATAGATATAGAAATGTAAATTTGTCACAAAATGTAAGTAGACAAAGACTAGAAGAAAAACAAAGAGAAGTATTTGTCAACAAGAGGAGAAATATTTTTATCACAGTTAACCAATTCCCTTACTTTACGAAGATAGCTATACTTTCAACAGGCTGCTGGGGTAATAGTCAATTTCTTTCCTGACAGTGGGCTCCTAAAGGACTTAGTCCTTTAGGGTGACCCATTTGTAAAAATGATAGTGCCCTTTGATAGACATTCTCTATCGCTGTCAGCAGAATGTAAACTCCTACTGTCAATTGGACGATCCCTATTTCTCACAATTCTTGTGATTGTGAACCAATTTCTTCTAACCTGGGTATACTAATGAAATGTTTTTTTTTTTTTTTTTGAAACCTCAGGGTCAAAGACTGTATCTGAGAAATCTAGTAATGGCAGCAAAAATCAATCCAGAGTCCCAACCTGAAATTACTGTTTGGTGGTAAATGCTTCCCATAAAGTGTCTGTCAACTCCTTGAGCCACTAAAATTACATGAGTGAATAGTTCTGCAACATAACTGGATATACTGAAGCTACTTTCTGTACCTCCCAATGTCTCTAACTTTCCCAGTTTCCTTCTTGTTAGCCAATCCTAGCATCCCCTTTAATGTTTACTCATACTTAACTTTTGGAGAAATATTTGGTAGTATCTGTACACTTATGATGTATTTTCCAAAGCAATAAAGCATAGTGGCTTTAGAATCAGATAGATCTGAAGTTTAATTACTAATCAACAGCTTCTTTGACCTTTGGCAAGTCACTGTCTTTTATCTTCAATTTCCCCAACTATAATATGGGAATGATAAAACCACCCCACTAATGCAGAGTGTTTTTCTGTTTGTTTTTTGTTTCTTTGTTTTTGATTTTGGTTTTGGTTTATGTTTTGTTTTTGTTTTATTTATTTATTTTTTTTTATTGGTGCTGGACATTGAACTCAGGGCCTTGGGCTTGCAAGGCAAGCACTCTAACCACTGAGCTAAATACCCACCCCTGCATAGTGTTTTTGTGACACTTGAACACAACAATATAGCAAAGCACTTAGCACAATTTCTATGACACAGTAATTGCTCAGTAAGTGTATTCCTCTTCCTTACTCTCATCCTCTTTGTAATTATTACGGATCTTATTTTCAACTGTTACATAAATTTCTCTGGAGGATTTAAGTATTATTGAAAAATGGGTGCAGTGATTTTTTTACTCTTACTTGGGATAATAGACCTGTGAAATTAATTATACTTAAGATTTTTGTGGTAATACTATATTACCACTTTAGGCACTTTTGACTGGTATTACATTTTTAAAAATTTTAATTTTTATCAGTACATGTTTGCAATTCATACTAATTACATTCATGGTGAGGAGGTGATACTTGTACCTAACACATCTTGATTCTTTTCTGTCCCCATTGCCCACCCCCCAAGACTCTTGGTCTTATTCCCACTTGTAGGATTCTTAAATATAGCCAAAATCAGACAGGACACACCATAGAAGCACCGAAGTGGTGCGGTATGGTAGCTTGTATAAAGGTATAAGTGCACTAGTTTACTTGACTTTGACTTTGAATAGAGGGGAAATCTCAGGCAAAAATTTATTGTAAAGTGCCGCAGATGGAAAGTGCCCTCTGAAGCCTGTCTGAGACAAACACAAATCTTCTCTAGAGGAAAGCACATTTAATCCACACTTCAAAGAATGCCATATATAAAGCGCCATTTATTATAAGTAAGAAAATCAATAATAAAAACATAATATTAACAACAACCAAAAAGATCGAGTCAGCCAGAACAACAGTTACGAGTGTCCAACCAAGATTTCTTAGTGAATGTTCCATTAAAATTGACAAGCCAACATGAAGATCTATACAAAACAGTCAAAGACTATAAATGAAAAAACAAAACACCTCAGAAAATAGAAACTAACAAAAGAAGAAGGACTTTCTAGATAGTATATGGCTTGTGAAGAAAACGTAAAATATGTATGTGCATACATTTGTATATGTGCATTTTAGACATGTCTGATTTTTGTTGTATATTTGCGTGCTAATAAAGGGGTTCATGCCCACAGTCAGCCTCTGTACTCACAGCTTCAACATGTGGGTTGAATCCAATCAACTATGGATGGAAAAACATACCATCAGTAATGAACATGTACAACTTTTGCTTTGTATTTCTCAGTTTTAATCATGTAATGTTTTTAATATAATAAACAACACAGTAAAACAATTGTTTTAATAGCATTTACACTGTATTTGGAATTATAAGTAATCTACAGATAATTTAAATTATTCTGAAGGATGTGAAGAGGTTAAATGGAAATATGACATCATTTATGTAAGAGTCTTGAGTGTGGTTGAATTTTGGTATCCATGCAGGATCCTAGAACAATTGTCTGTGGATGCCAAGAAATGACTGTATGTTTGTGTAGAAAGGTACAGAGACTCACAAATAATTACTTTTGTCTTAAAAAATCAAATGTCTTTGACCATCAGGTGTATTAAAAAGTTAAATCTTAATTGAAAAAATGAAAATAATAAGATATAACATATATCCATGATACAAAAATAATAATCTTTTAGTAATTAAAATAATTTCTCTTTATTGTATCTTCAATGAAATATATTTCATTTTCCCTTTGACAATTGAAAAAAAACCATTTGGTCACAGAGCATGAATTGTATATTGATACATATGTATTGTCACAGTATTTCACAGCTAAACAAGGGACATAAACATTGTAAAATGAAGTGGGGAAGAGCTCCTTTGAATACAGGCCTTATTTTAAAGCTATTTTTTGTGGTAATTTGTAATTTTGGGAAATTATGATCTGAAAATGAACATTCTTGTTTTTTTTTTAATTTAGCTCACACATAATTCCAAGAATGAGGATATCTTTACCATGTGAATCTTCCTTTATAAACTAATAGTGTCATCTGGATGGACGGCATGAGAAGGGAGTCTAATTGGTCTCTTCACTGGACTAACTGGATTACTCCTCCAGTTTTCCAGTTTTAGTACACGCTGAAGCGAGTGTGGATTATACTTCCAGAACACTCATTTCATAACCTAGTCAAAGAATAGTGGTTGACGCAAAAGTGAGCAATCTTTCCAGTCCAAAGGATGTAACAGTTAGGTGAAGAGCTGGCATAATATAAAGGTGGTACTGTAGAAATCAGAATAAATAAATCCTTTTCCCACAACCCTTATTCTATCTAGATCAAGTCACTGATTGCCACATTGTATTCGAGTGCACCAAAATTTGTGAAATGAAATCTTCATTGTCAATTACAAGAACTATATGGTAAGAGGTCGATTTTTATCCACTACCAGACATTATAAAAGAAATAGTATCCAGGATCTATCTTCTCTTTGTGTAGAATTTTTGTCTTGGATTTTTCAGCTTTCATGTATCCCATTTTCAGAATAACATCAAAATTCACTTTATTCTGGTAGACTTCTCTGCAGGCTTCTCTGCATATTGTATGAGTTACACATTCACAAAAGTGTTGTCGAGTCCTTTTGATAAGAGTGGACAAAAAAGATATTGTACTAAAAGAGTTTCTCTGAAACAATCAGTTAAAATAGAAGAAAAGAAAAATACGTATTTACTTTGAAATCTCATTTGTTTTGACTTCCAAAAATTACATTGTTCAAAGCTAAATTTCTCTTATTGCTCTGCCCAATGGGAAAAATTGTGTCATGTATCCCGTTGACATTTTGTTAATGATTCTTCAGTCCTTAAATTACAACATTACATTCTCCCAAATCTTACATACACTTATTTTTAAGGTGCAGTTTCTTCATGCAAAGAGTTCCTATTTTCTTTACTCTTGATCCAAAACCCATAAAGCAATTTAGAAATTAATTGTGTAGCTAAGAATACAATGCCAAAAGGGAAAATGCCCCATTAGTAGTGTTATAATAATGTATGTGTGTATAATAACGTGTGTATGTATGTGTGTGTGTATGAGGAGAGAATTTTGCTCTGATTTTGCCAGGTTACCTTACAGATAGTAGTAATTATCCTCCTTGGTTGATTTTTGGCTATTACGATCTTGTAAAGATATGGAAAACTGGGCAAATAACTGCTGATTATTACTCTTTTATGCAATGTAAGAAAGTAGTGTGTGGTGTTGTTGTATAAAAGAAAACAAAGAATGGAAAACATCACCATCATCAAGTAGCCTTTATTACCTACTTGTTCCTAGGATGATGTCATATTAGAGAGGCAGAGTATAAGGGAGGCCACGAGATGTGTTCATCACTTATGATGTGTCCTGCATGTCCCCATTCTATCCCACTGGACATTTAAAGAATCACTAATAAGTTTGAACAATTATAGCAACTTAGAGATGAGGGAAGTGGATCAGGGACATAGCAGATTTCTCATGTTGTACACTTAATGGTAAGAGACTGAGCCAGGACTCACCAGATTGCCCTGATTCCAGATCACATGCTGCTTTCTTGAGGTCCCCTCTGTGGGTGGAGTGCTCCACCCTTTGAGAGATGGTAAATCCTGGCATAGAGAAGAAAGGCAATGTCGTGAGCTTATTTTTATGAGTAGTGTAGGCTATAGACAACGAAATAGATTTTAATCTTTATGAAAATGTGCATTTCGAATTTAAGATTGTGTGTTTTTCTTTGCATCAATATTAAGTCTACTATAAGGAAACTCCTCCTCCCCTAAGACCCAATCCATAGTCTTAAATAAGATCAACATCTGCCAATGTCCAGTGTTTAAGAAGTGTGGAGAGATCGTGCTAAGGTTGGGACCCTGTGACTGGGTCACATACCCCTTCTCCCTCCTGCTGTGAGTTCCATCCTCTGGAAGGGGTTGTATTTGGGGATTGACTCCAGCTGTCACAACGTTATGCTCACTGGAAGAAACTGTGGGTGGGCTGGGGAGTCCCATCGGGCCCCTGGCTCGGCATCCAGGCATCCGGATTGCAGGTCTCAGAGTGCCAACAGATCCTGTTGTGGGAAGTGTATAGTGGTAAGTGTGACAGGTCTGGGAGCAGGCTTAATTGCCAGGACAATCTGCAGGGCTGCCGGCGTGTTCTTTTGGGAGAGCCAAGAAGGTGCTTGACAGATGGGACTTTGCCTCAAGCCTCAGAGAAGCAAAAGGCTCCTGTCTCATTTTTCCACATCTGTTTCTTGGCGCTCTGAGCATTGCTCTTCTCTGTATTCCCCTCACCTATGCACCAAATGCTTTCTCTAAGAAAACACAGGAACTTCGCGGTGTGACTTGAATTTAACACCACGTTATTGCTCCTGACAATAGAAAGGCATCCAGACGCCTTTATCACAGATTCATTGCCAAACCGATACCTTTACATTTAGAATCTTTTCTTTTTCAGAAAATGAGTTTTGCCAGAAGTCAGCTCCTCTTTCATTAAATATTTTTGAAATGATCTCATTGAGATAAGCCATATTAGAACATAACAAAAACTAATTATGACAGACAAAAAGGCAAATTCCGAATTGTTTCAGTGCTAAACAATGGTAGACACGTTATTTTATTAAACACATTATACTAATGCTGAGTTTATTCCCATGGTCATGTCTGGATTTCTTTATAAACAAAGAGGGTAGTTGATAGCAACATTTAAAGGATTCTCAAAAATATCTATTACAAAAATGCCAAGAAATGAAATCATTTTAGACACATGACTTGTTGGCCATGTCCGTTCTAAAATGGAAAAGTATAATGTCCTTCTAGGAAAGCTAATGTTAACTCTTACTGCAGTGATCAACCCCTTAAGGCCAAAGTTATAATTTCCTTAACAAATAGTTTAGGCAAATGGTATTTGAACAAGATAAGTGAAGAGAAAAACAGGAACATGGCCCTCCATATTCTCAGCAGCAAAGCAAGAAAAGAAAATGAGAGGGCTGATGTTGGGAATGCTTTGGAAAATTCAGAAGACGGGAGAATCCCCACAAAGTCTTGGGATGACAGAAGCAGGAAAACAATGTGCTGAAACGGGTACTAGGGAAAGTACCACAGTTAGTAATACAGACCTGGATGCCTTCATGAGGGATAAAAAGACAATAAGCAAGATAAATAAAACGGTATCTATACTCTGCTATGCAGTGGTAAGTGCTAAAAGGAAGAAAATACTGAAGTGCAACATGATATGTTGATGAAGGGGCATAGATTGAGCTGCCAAAGTCTTACTTAGATGATTACTTTTCAGAAAGAGCAATAAATGGTTTATTGAAGCAGTGATAAAAAGAAAACAATAAGACGTTTAGGTGCAAAATGTGGGATTTACTAATAGAGTACATCCTACACATGTGTTTGTCTATTAGCCAGTAAATACTTTTATTTTTAGTGTACTCTTACTGACTAATAGACAAATGTGTAGGATGTTATCACTATGTACATCTAAAATGTACCATTAAAATAAAATTTTTAAAAAATCATGTAAATACTTTTGGTACATAAATAATCATTTTAGTAAGAAAAGGTGTATATTTTTAGAATTTTGTTTCAATTATCAAATTCAATCCTGAATTGGAAATGGTTTACTTACCTTATGAACCCAATATCCATTTTAAAATAAGGCATTTCAGCTCCAGCAATAAAGATTCTGTTCCTGTTATGGGGACGGTCAAACCAATAATACTATTTTCTCATTCTGTGACTGTCCAAAATCTAAGCCAGTTATATAATTATTCTAATGTGGTGAACAATCCTGTAGACCTTTACGTATAAATGTGTTTTTTGTTTAATCTTGCTTAAAATTTTATTATTTCTAAAGTGTGTATCATATGACTAAGGCCATGAATCTTCCTTTAAGGCAAGAAATCTCCAAAAAGGATAAATTGTGAGGCCTTTGTATGAACATTAACTCTCAACAGGCAACTAAAATGATCACACATACAAGCAGGTTTACGTGGCACCCGGAACGTGGAATTCTGTCATGGTTCCTTTTAACCCACAACTAAGTGAACTGCAGAGGGTTGAGTTCAGCCAAGTTCTCCCACGCAATAACACAAAAGCAAATGGGAAGTATGTATCTTCATTTTTCTTTCCCTTTTTGGAAAAAAAAAATCCAAAAGTAAGGAGAAATCAGAAACTGAGCTTCATTTCCTTCAATATACTTCAGGTTTCTCTCATGGGGAGTTTTTCAATTAGATTAGCTGTTTTGGGGTTCAGGTCTGAGCAGCAGAGTCCTGAAATTTTCTCATCAAGGTGTCCGACAGCACCTGGGATGAAGGAGCCGCATCCCCTTCATCCCAGGGAGGTGGATCTGAAGAGCCAGAGACAAGGTCACAGTGCTCCTGTCCCTCGGCCTGCCCCTCTGCCCAGGAAGCAAATGCTGTTCTGGGGACCTTCTGCAAGTTCAGAAGCTAAGATGGAAGTCCTGTGCCTTGACCTCTAGATACAATGCGGACCTCTGGACTCTGAATCGGAAATTGGCCTTGGATGCGCCCACTCTCTGAAAGCACATTTCTCACACTGTTCAGAGAAAGGTGTCTGTCTGTCCGTACTGCACACTCGCTAGAGCAGAGTCCTGCATAAGCTCGAAACCCTGCCCCATAACCTAGAAATACGAGGCTGCAAACATGGCGGCAGCTGCTAGGAAAATAAGGAAAACATATTGTCTTTTTTACAAATTGATTTCTAGTGGGTCTACAAACTGTGAGCTGCTCTGGTTTTTTGTACCTAAATAAGAAACATTATATCTTTAGAAGTATGATGATGAGAATGTGAATAACAAGTACAGAAACAAACAAAAAATGTGTCCAACTAGTTTTCATCTTTCTACAACAGGAGGGTCAATTATTGATCGGAAGTGTTTCCTAAGACCATACACATAAAAACAAAGAAAGAGGGAGGGAGGAGGAACAAAGGAAGGAAAGAAGGAAGGAAGGAAAAGGAGACTGGAAAGGAGAGAGAGAGAAAGATGTAGGGAAGAAGAGAAGAAACACATACAAGCAAGTATAACTTGTTATGATATTCACAGTGTAAAAACAAAACTACAGTAGCTGAGCCAACATTCCCTTGTCAATGTTGTAACCGTCCTACATTCATCTTGCTTCTGAGATTGTCTTCAGCAAAGTAGTTTGTTTAATTGAGGTGGCATGCATTAATCTACCCTTTTAAAAGTGTTTAGTTTAATCATAATTATTTGATTCCCCCCTTAGGTTATTTATTCTTGATGTCAATTAATAACCTTTGTGCACCCTCCTTAAAGGGACATCATACCAGCTCCCTTAGCAGTATCCTTTGTAATCAGTTCCAAAACAGTTGAGAACACTCCAAGTTCATGGCTTCACCTCCTACCACACAAGTGTGTACACGCTGAGACTCACTCTTGCCTCTGCTTGCTCAGTGTGAAGTGCCCAGTCTCTCGATATTGACTAGGCCTTTATTATTACAGACTAAATAAAATAAAACCAAATGTTGTAATGAATGCTTGAGTAATCTAATCATAATTATACTAGTATGTACATAGCCCAGGATGTATACTAAAATAATAACCCCTGGTAATAAACAGGTAAAAGAAAGCAACCATTTTTAACTCACGTTCTTGGGCATGAGATCCATGTGAGATCAATCTTGGACAAAGGGTATTTTCTGTTCATCTGTATACTTCCATTTATGCACATGGACCAGTCAAAATTGATTTTAACAACAACCAAAGAGCTGTCTCAGTTTTGCTCAATGATGTCAAATCTGTTTCTGGTGCCATTTTTCTGTTTTAGGCTAGCATAGATTTTTTTTTCTTAATCTGGGAAATAAAATATTCTGTACAGCAGAAACTCCAGAGTGTTTAATGTATAAAAAGCAGTTATTATAGGCTTGGAAGGGTCTCCTTATCTTCCTATTGACCATCTCAAGCCATTCAGCACTGTCATGTGAGATCCTGCTAAAGGGCAGACAATGGCAAGGTGTTACCAATGATAAAAAGGAGAAAAAATAATATGGAAATATATATTCTTTTGAGAAATCTGTCCAACGCCTTTTGTGAAATTCCTCATGCAATTCAACATAAAATTATGCAATAGTAAGTTAGGTGATATTAGTAAAAATGTATACAGAATAGAAATATGGAACTACCACACAATAATTCTTCATAAGTAACAATAAAATACTTTCCCTGAAAGCCAAGAGAACATTATCTTCAAAACTCCACTACAAAATATTTTATTGTACATGTGTTATACTGTACATGTACATAACCAAAACAAAATGAAGTGAAGTAGCAATGTTACTGTTTCAACAGAACAGCAGGAGGCTGGAATATGAAAAGCAAATAACTGACAATTGGGAAGATCATGAGAGATTCCTTACTACTACAGGTGCATCCCTGCTGATCAAAATCCATGTGCTAGTTAATCTGACCAGGAGCTCTAAGGATTTGCACTTAGTTGTTACACTGAAATGTATTGTTCTCTGTTTATAGCTAAATACATTCCCTTTGAAAGTTGTTAACACTTTTAAATACATTTATGAAGCTAGCAACGTGATTAAATTGTTCATTTTCCACTCAAAAATAATTTGACAAACTACAGCATGAAGAAAACTCACCTGCACATTTAGGAACATATTCAAAGTTTAGTGTGTATTTGTGTTTACATTTACCAACTGCATATAACACTCACTGCAAAAGTGGAACAAGATTAGTGCTTTCCCACCTACCGGAGGACAAAATCCATTTATCATCCGTTCTAGTGGAAGCCATGGAGTTTTGTAAGTGACTGAATTGAAAGAGACGCTTTGAGCAACGTAGAAATAGAGCAGCTCTTGATAAAGTTATGACCGAGCTTGTCAAATCTGTGGTAAGCTGGGGATGTGGTTCTACAACGTCGGCCCCTCTGGGACCCTAGTTAAAGCGGTATTCTCTTCTGTTTGACCTGACTCTGGATCCAAGAGGCCGCTTCCTGAAAACAACCCTTTATCACTTGCCCATTTCCTTGTTGAGTAAGGCATACCTTACACGTGTATGTGTTTGTTTCTAATTAAGGTTTTTTCTAGAGGATCGCGGAATAAAGGCAATAAAAATCCATTACCTCTGCTGATCAGAGAGAAAAAGAACTGGATTAAGTCAGAGGGACTATATCTGTCTATGTCATGCTCCTGATTCTTAGTTGCTTTATGACCCTGAGTGAATGACTTTATTTCTTTGTTTTTGGACTCATCTTTCGCAAAGTAATAAAGATTCACCAAATCACATTGAAGATTTCTGCTGTTTTCACATGCCAACATTTTTTACTTTGACGAATAACTTAAAATATAAGCATTAAGTTTACTTCTGAATAGTGAGTATTTCCAAGAAGGGGACAAGCATAGAGATAAATGTATATTAGATTTGTGAAGATTAAATTCAACTTGCAAATCTTTTTAAAAAACTTTGTATAATGACACTACTTATGTGTGCAGAAGTGTAAATGGAACTGAAGAAATTAGGAAAAAATACAAGGCCGAAGAAAAAAATAAGAAACGAAACAAGATAAACTTACAGATGCTAAGGATGGGAACACATTTACCGTTTTAAAAAAATAAACCTCAAAATCAACCCTTTCAGAATTTCAAAAGACAGTCAAAGAGGAAGAAAACGAACAGCGGAATCTACACAGTGAAGCTGCACACACTGGACTAGGCAGAAAATTTAAATGATGTTTCTCTCATGGATCAGTTTGTGGTCCTCTCCCATGTTTGCTGGCTCTCCTCAGCCGCCACGTGTGCCTTTACGGAGGATGGCAAGAAAGTATAGGTGGCATGCTGATGGACTCTTGTCACAGCTCTTCATTGTCAGGTGCTTACCCACAGGACGAGCAAAACACGCCATCCTGAATCATCTTCCAATCATGTATGGTTTACAGTGTGGCCCATGGTTTATTTGGTAATGGCATGATGACTTTCGTAAAAGCCCACAGTATACATGGACATGGGCACATACTACAGGATAAGAGGGTTAGAAAAATGAGAAGCATTCTATTTACTTTGTCAATTCCATGGGTCATAAATTTTTGCTACTTTTAAAATAGTCATCCATTGATCAAATGATGATAAATGATTCAGTGTTGTGAGGTTTGTGGTTGTTGAATGTATTTCAATCATTTTATATGTTTAGGAAAAGTTTTAAGGATGAACAAGTGAAACTAAAATAAAATAAGTAAAAAGTACAATTAAACCAGAAAAATAACACAATTTATACTGCATACCAGAAGTGAAATATTCTAAGGTATCCCACAGGCTTTTCCTAGAAGAATTCTATCCTCCCAGACCAGACAGGCTGTCCCAAGACCATATTGTCTTGGATTTCATTTACTTCAGCCCCCCAAAGTTTTCTTTTTCCCATGTCAGGATCAAAGACTGAGCCTATGTCTTCCAGGCACCTCACAGATTTCATCACGAATTACATGGAATTGGACGTCTATTAAAAGACGATATATGAGTATAACAGTCAATGAGCGTATTAGCCATTCAGATAAAACAAAAATGGAAGTAGCCTCTCCATCTGACTTTGTCACACCCTGTAGAATTTTGTTATCAGAGTGCAGAACACCTGTTAATAGGTCCTCAGGTCCTTGAGTTACAATTAACCTAATTGCATTTCTAAAGGGGAAATTCAGAAAGTTCCCATTTGAATTGTAAGTGGGCATTAACCTTTCCGGGGAATACCTACTACACACAGGTGCATTGCACATTTAATCTTCTCTCTTCTCATCGACGACCCTGGGAAGCCAGTTTGATTGCGTTCATTTTATAACAGAGGAAACTGAAGTTCACGGTGAATGACTTCATGGTCTGTACTCTTCCTCTTGTACCTGTACCTCCTTCCAGCACCCCCACTGTCTTTAACTTTCTCTCAGAATTTGGTATTTTTTCTCCTCTGTTTCTAAGCTCTGTTTGCTCTTCTGTCTATGAGGGGAAAGTTACTGTATATTGAAAAAAATATATATTTAATTAAATTCCCTATTTGTGAAAAAAACCTTTTTGTAGTTTTCTGATTAAAACATTGTTTATACTAATTATAGTACTTTTATTATGAGTTCAAGAAAATGTGTGCTCAGAATTGAAATG
Source organism: Hystrix cristata (assembly GCA_004026905.1). Lineage (NCBI taxonomy): Eukaryota > Metazoa > Chordata > Mammalia > Rodentia > Hystricidae > Hystrix > Hystrix cristata. The sequence goes on from PVJO010011045.1 coordinate 42,275, forward strand.
CCCAATTTGTCATCCACTATTTCTTAATAAATAAGGCCTATTTTAGTATCTTATTCCTTCCGGGCACTCAAAATTTCCTCTTTTGTGAAAACTCAACAATTTCAGCCAACTTTCAGCTTTTTGACATTTCATCCCACAGAAGTCAATATGACTTTGCCCTCCCCTATGCTTATTCACTCTACACTTTCTTCTCCCGTCATAATTCCTGCTTTTCTAGTATGTTCCTTCCTTCCAAATACAAAGAATAAGTCTTGTCACATTGATTTATATAGAAGAGTTAGTGACATATAAGCTCTCAGCTTCCTGAATGGTATTTCTTTATTTTCTCCCATTCATTCAACAAATAAATGTATATTTATCGTATAGTCAGTAAAGGGAATATACTATACTACAGTTGGAATAAAGAAACTGATTAATGGAACTAATGGTAAGAAAAATTAAAGATAGAAAGTAAAACAAAAAACAAAAAACCAAGTTGTAGTGAATGTAAGTGAATTCAGAAGCAGAAACGTGTGGTGATCATCTTGGACAGCCTCGTACTGCTTCTTGGACTCAGAGGATTTCTAAAAGGAGGACCTAGATGTGAAATGATGAGGAAGAGTATGTTCACACGTCAGTTTAGACCACATACACATATCCCCACGAGGAATTGTGCTTTGGAGATACGAAGGAAGAATGGAGGGCTTCCCAGGAGGCTCATGTGAGAAAACACCAAAATTTTCTCTACAGGAAGCCCTCCTGGTTTACTCCTGTCATTTTCAAGATTGTTCCAGTTTCGCTGGCAGAGACAGAGCTCATGATGCTTTGAAACCAGGCTTCCTGTAGCTTGTTGAAAACATTGGCTGGAAGGTGAGCATATTGTAGGCAGTTAAACTAGATAGAAATTCATGTGCAGTCACAGAGGGATGGGGCTGTCAAAGAAGTCCGTGAAAATGAAAGACATCAGAGTTGAGGCTGGAGGCACATTTGAAGAAGGCCAGGCCTCAAGACAGAGATGCAGTGTCCAGGCCTACATGTCTCCCCAAGGCGTAAATAGTACCTTGGAATTATTCTGCAATTAGCATCACTTGGTTCCGTAAGTCCAGATAGACTTCAGTTGCCCAGGTGGGTGACCAGAGGATCTGGAGCCAGCCCTTCCCAAAAATGACTTTGCTCTATCCAAGGACCCTTGTGATATGAGTTGTTTCCCTATTGGATCAATATTAGCTAAGCAGCTATACTTGTAATCTTATGGGTTCTTTACAATTTGACCCCATGCAGTGACTTTACTGTATAAATTACCCCTGACAAAGGGCCTCGGTGGCCACCCCACTTGGGACCCACCTGGAAAACTGGAAGCTAGTCTTCTCTCTTTATTTCCAATAAAACTCTTCTAACTTCTACCTTTGGTTTGTAACTCCATTCTTCCATGTTGTGGAACTACGAACTTGACATATCTGATATTTAATAGGTTGCAAGTTACGCTTCTCCAATTTCAAGCATATTACAAGTGGATTGAATACAAGCTTATTTCTAAATTCTGAAATTGGATCCAAGAGTACTCTAGAAATTTTCCTTCCCAATTATGTTTACTTTTAGTAATTGATGTGATCATTTTAGCCTAGCTTTTTCTCTCATCCACTTATATATATTGTGAATAAAAAAAATGAAATTAAAAAACCAAAGATGTATAGGATACACAGTGTCCCCCAGTAAATCCAGTGCATTCAGAGTTAATTTAGATAGGGATTGCCTGCATGGTATCATAGACTTTCTGGAGAGAGAAAACTGACTGTGGGTCAGTGAATGGTTTGTCTATCAATTTAGGGAGGGAAAATACCCAAGAAACACATTTTGAAAAGTATGGCTGCTGAAAAGTCTTAGAACGTTAATTTTTCTTTGGGTGTACTAATGTGCTAATCCATCCAAACATGATCTGCTGAACTACAGAATCAGGAATCACGAAGTGTGGTCTCATTTATAAAAGTACATATTGCATTCAGAAGAAATCTTACGTATCTCAGGCAAGTCTCTATATTTACCTTTGGATATAAATCCTTACTTTCTGGACCTTCACCAGAGTCTAATTTAAAGAGTTTATTTGTACTTTATCTGTGTCATCTGATTGGCCTAATGACATGAATTATAAGTTTTCATTGTAACTTTTGTGTGTGTGTGTGTGTGTGTATATAATACATGCATGTATTTCAACTTGAAATCTCTTAGTTTTGGAGCATGCTAAAAGAATGTACATTTATGCATTCTATACTGCTGAAGCTATATTACATCTAAGCGATTAATACGCATTAATACACATTAATTACACCATCATTTTAAATAATCACTAATAGAAATTATCTTCACACTAATAATGTATAGAGTCTTCCACCAAAATTTCTTGTTCTGGAATACCTATTATCTACCAAGGAAAAAGCACAGTAATAAGAGTCAGGAGATTGTTTTTGTTTGCTTAAATAAAATATTTACTATGACATAAGTTGTCCTGGCTTGTGTCTAGATGTCCCCACAAAGCCTCATGTAGTAAGGGTGAACAGCCTCGATAGGGTAGAAAGGATAGAAAGAGGGTTATTTTATTTTGCTGCCTTCTGCCTGCCCAGCTTTGCCATGAACTGTTTCTCCTCTGCGATACCCTCTGCCTGCCACCCTGCCTTGGAGCCAGCCAACTATGAATTGAAACCTCAACAACTTGTGAGCTCCAATAAATCTTTCCTCCTTTAATTTTGAGTACCAGGTATTTTGTCTCAGTTATGAGAAAAGTAACTAAGATGTAAATCCTGCATCATAAATTGTCCCTTATAAAGTATATAATTGGTGTTATTGAGTGCATTTAAGGAATTGTTAAACAATAACTATTACCTAATTTTATAAAATTTTTATCCTGCACCTTACAAAAAAATTCCACCTATGACCAATTGCTCCGCATTACCCTGGTCATCTCAGCCTCTTGCAATTACTAATCTACCTTGTATTTACAGATTTGATTACACTGGATATGTCATATAAATGAGATCATATAATATGCAGTGTTTGGGGAATGACTTTCCCTTATTATGTTTTCGGGGTTCATGCATGTTGCAGGATGCATCTGTATTTCCCTTGTTTTTCCATTGTACGGATGCCAGATTATGTTTATTCATTTATCAGCTGGAGAGCATTTGAATAATTTCCCTTTTGGTTCCATAATATATATGCTACAATGAATATTCATTACAAACTTGTGTGTGCACAAATTATTTAAATTCATTTGGTATATACCTAGGCAAATTGCTGCATCATAAAATAACTGTAAATTTAACAACTGAAGAAATCAAGTATTTTCCAAAATGATTGGAACAGTTTACACTCCTATAGACAAAGTAGGAATCTTAAAGGTTCTCTATAAACTTTCCAGCACTCCATGTTGTTTTCTTTTCAAAACATTCTTAGTACTTTAAATATTGTTTTATTTTTATTTATTTTGATTCTGGAGACTGAACTCAGGACCTTGCGCTTGCTAAGCAGGAACTCAGCCACTTGAGCTAAATCCCTACCCCATTTTTGAGATAAATATATAACACATAAAATCTGTTCATATTAGTGATATACTATGTAATGTTTCAGTACATGCATACATGGCACAATGTTTAAATCATGTTAAATATACTATCTCCTCAAAGAGCATTTGTATATGGTGAAAACTTTCAAAATCCTCTCTTCTAGCCTGTTTAAATATAGAGTATTTTAGTACTACTAATATATCAGTAGCATGTTAGTCACCTACCACACAATAATACACCAGAACTTGCTCCTGTCTGACTGGAACTTAGTACACATTGGTCAGTCTTTCTCCATCTCTCCCTACTCCTCCACTTTCCCCGGCCTTTGCTAACCAGCATTCTGCCCTCAACTTCTATGCGATCAACTTTTTAAAACTCCACAAAAGAGTGAATTCACGTGTTACGTGCCTTTCCGTCCCTGGCCTATTTTACTTAAACAAAGATCTCCTGTCCCATTCCTGTTGTCGGAAATGGCAAGATTTCATTCTTTTTATGGCAGAATAGTATTTCACTATGTATGTGCACTGCATCATTTTACCCAGTTCGTCAGTCAGGAGCCACTTATTTTGTATTTCTTGGATATAGTAACAGGTGTTGCCGTGAACGTGGGGTACAGATGTCTCTTTAACATATCGATTTCATTTCTTCTGACAGTATATTCAAGAATATGACTGCAAGATCATACGATAGCTCGATTTTTAATTTTTTGAGCAACTTCTATGCAGTTTGCAGTAATTACTGTAGAAATTTACCTTCCCATCAATGGTGTGCAAGAGTTCCCATTTTTCCTCATCCTTGCCATCATGTGTAATCTTTTCATTATTAGTTTTTTAATTTAATTTAATTTATTTTTAAATTTTTCATAATAGTCATCTGCACCAGAGTACAATGATATACTATTGCAGTTTTGATTCATTTTCTATTTTTTGATATGCTTTCTTTTTTTAAATTTTATTTTAATGGTACATTTTACATGTACATAGTGATAACATTCATCATAGGGGATTTGTACCTGTACATGACATATCTTGTTGCTTCTTTTTTTCCCATTCCCCTCCCCTCACCCCCTCCTCCCTCCCTATCTAAAAAAAACTTTGTTTCCATTTTTTCCTTCCATTTCTTATTTCTTTTGTCCTCTGTTCCATTCCCCCTCCCTTGTTCCCTTTCCCATTTGGACATTTTCTTCCCTTTCCCAATATATTACTTTTTAGTCTTTATTTACACTTTCAATTTCTCACAACAGAGAAACAATATGGTATTTAAACATGTGTGTCCGATTTATTTCACTTAAGAGTATGGTCTCAAGATCCATCCATTTAACTAGGAATATCTCAAGCTTATCATTCTTTATGGCAGAGTAGTACTCCATTGTATAAAAGAACCACATTTTCTTTATCCATTCTGCTGTTGATGGGCATTTGGGCTGTCTCCAAGATTTAGCTATTACAAATTGTGCTTCTATAAACATGGGTGTGCATATATTGCTGCAGTATGGTGCTTTCAGTTCTTTTGGGAAGATACCAAGAAGTGGAATAGCTGGGTCAAATGGAATCTCTAGTCCTAGTTCCCTGAGGAATCTCCACACTGATTTCCATAGGTGTAGGCAAAGACTTTATAAATAAATCCCCAGTTGCCCAGGAAATATCACAAAGAATCAGCAACTGGGACCTGATCTTACTAAAAAGCTTTTGTGCAGTAAAAGAAATTACCAACAGAGCAAAAAGACAACCCACAGAGTGGGAAAAAACTTTTGCCAGCTATTCCTCTGACAAAGGATTAATAACATCTCAAATATATAAAGAACTCAAAAAAATCAGACCCCCCAAAATTAAAGACCCAATCCAAAAGTGGGCAGCAGAAATGAATAGATATTTCTCAGATGAAGAAGTAGCAACAGCAGATAGACATATGAAAAAATGTTCAACATCACTGGTCATTCGAGAGATGCACATCAAAACAACCCTGAGATTCCACCTCACTCCAGAAAGAATGGCTATTATCAACAAATCAGCCAATAACAAATGCCGGAGGGGCTGTGGAGAAAAGGAACCCTTCTCCACTGTTGGTGGGAATGTAGAATCATTTTCTATTTTACATTATGCTATCATCATGCATGTTACTTATTCTATAGTATAAGCTCAATAACACAGTGTTATAATTACTGATATGCAATTTAATCTGGCAAGCCATGAATAAAAAAGGAGCAACAAAAACAAATTTATATTTACATCTCTCTGTAAGTAACAATGTTTTCTACTGTTCGCTCTTTCTTTGTGTACCCTTCAATCTATTTCTTCATTTATGTTTTAAGGACCTTTTGTTATTTCTTATAGACACACAGTGGTGAATTCTTACAGGTCTTATTTATCTAGTTTAGCTGAATATAAAATTCTGTGTTGAGGGTCATTTTCTTTCACCCCTCTGAATGCTATCCTATTTATTGGCCCCCATGGTTACAAAATGAGACATTTGATGTTAATCCTAATGAAGGTAACTTACATGGTAAGTCAGTTTTCTCTGGCTGCTTACAAGGTACTATATTTGTCCTTGTCTTAAATAATCTGACTATAATATTGGTAATGGAACTTTTTGGATCCTGCTTAATATAGTTGAGATTATTTTTTCGATGGAAGATTAATGTTTTTCAACACATTTGGAGAATTTTCAGCCATTATTTCTTCCAATACCCGTTTTATGCTTTCTCTGTCTCTTATATCTCTCTCTCTCCTATATTCTGTTAGGCATGTTATGTTATCCTTGATAATTACCCACGGATCTCTGAGACTGTTATTTATCTTCATTTTCCCTTTCTGTTCTTTAGATGTAATAATTATAGTTTATCAATACTATTGTCAAGGGTCCTATTTCTAGCATTGCAAATCTATGTTGAACTTCTCCAATGAAGTTTTCATTTCAGTTTTTTTGTTTTTCTATTTATAGTTTCTATTTACTCCTTTTTGTAATATCTATAAATGTCTTCATTTATATACTTCATTGACGACACAAAATTCTCATACTTTCCAACAATATTTAGATATGGTTCCTTTAGATGTTCAAATGTACTTGCAATAGCTGATTTAAAGTTTTTGCTTAGTAAGGCTAGAGACTGTCTTCTTCAAGGACAGCTCCTATTCACTGCTTTTTTCTATGTACAGGTGCTGGGCTTTTGGTTCTTGAGAGGGCTCTGTTGTGCGGGTGATTGTTGTCATCGTTGTTGTTATTTGTTGTTGTCACTGAAAACTAGATGCTCTGTGGCAACTCACCAAGCTGGAGATGCTGTTTCTATTCTTGCTATTTGTCTATTTTGTGACTTTTCCAGCTGAAATCTGTTAAATCCTGTTCTCTGTTGTACGTATTGATCGAATTTCTGCTTGGTTATTTTAGTTGTCAGGTAATAACTGGACAGAGATTTTCTTAAACGGTTTGAAATAGCACATCTATCGTTCACTGAGTGGCATTTTATTTGTATCAGCACATGGTTTTTATGACAACTTTGCCAGCTGTCCTTTCTGCTTCTGCAAAGCCTTCTGGTCAACCAGTGGTGAGCGGTGAGGGCCGTTATCCTTTCTTCTATGTACTTTCACAACCGTGCACATACACGTTGCTTTCTATATCTGGGAGAGTATGTCAGGTTGCACAGCCTTGTATGAATATCTCATTCTCCAGTTTCTCCTTAAAATATTTTTCTCAGCCTTCAATTAGCTCCAAGTAGAAATGCCATGCCAGTCACATAAGATATTAAACAAGTGCCACTGATTTCTTAGGAAAAATGGCCCAATGATAGTGACGTTTCCACAGCGGAATCTCTCAGATGCAATACAGAAAATCCCAGGAGAGTACATTTGTAAAGGGACAGGTTAGTGGGACAAATAATGACAGGTTTGTGATGAGGCTTTTTAGGAGTTGTAAACATTTTCTCCCCTTCCAGTAGCTGTAGCCTGGCGGTTTTCATGGCTCTCATAATTGTGAAAAGGAACAAGATCTTAGCAGGTCCTCAGAGAGTCACTGATTAGTAAGGTAGCCATTTGGGTATTAACTCTGCCTTCCTGTGCTCATTGTTATCATCTGGACAGTGAGATTATATTGGACTGTGATCTTTATGGTTTAACTCAGATCTTAGATGTGGTCATTTCTTATCTACTATAAGAGGAGGCCGACTTGGAGGCACATGCCTGTAATCCCTGCACTTTAAAAGAAGAATCGCTGTCAATTCCTGCATGAGGAACTTGGTGAGACTCTATCCCCAAATATTAAAAAGTAAAATAAAAGAAAGTAAAAAGAACTGGAATGTAGCTCAGTGTGAAAGCTGTGGGTTCCTTCCCCAGTAACTTAAAAATTGACCTTAATTTCTGTAAGGCATTGACAAGAACAACCATTTAAAAAGAGTTTTGATAATCAATTTCATGATCTTCTGGTATATTTACCAGTACACATTACTTTATCACTTACTATTTCATTTTGATTTTAATTTTCTTTAAGCATAAAAGATTACTTTCAAAGTAATGTATCTACTCTTATTTAAAATATATAATACTCCATTATTAAGAGCGGTGGTAAAGGAATAATCGCCGAACTGAATATGAGTGATACCTTTTTGCTAGAAGACATCAGATCAAATAGATATACACTTATTAAATATAGTTGACATCAAGTGTGCATAGCAGGTACAGATGTCTTTATTTATTTAGAGTTAAGAATATAATCTACACCTAAATGTTGTGTTTGCCAGGCTCGGGAGAAACACAAAAAAGTAAAGCTGTCTTAGCCGCTATGGATCCATGTAATACAATTTAGCACAATTTAGAGGGGAAGGAAGACGTAGGAGAAGGCTTTCATTCTCAGAGCTAAATACATTTCTGCTATTCTAGATCTCTTCTTCACACAGTGTTGTTGATAAGATAGTCAAATAACACAATTGCACAATAGCACTGAATCAGAGTAAAGATTTTTTTTTTTTTAGAAAAGAGGTCATATAATTACATTTTATTACTGGATTAATTTTAAGCAGGAAACCATATTCAGTTAGAAAATGATTTTTAAAAATCAGAATCTTGGTTTAATATTTAGTTCTACTTATAAATCATTAAAATCTTTAAGCATATGCAAATGTACTCATAGCAAGGTTTTCAGCCAAAGGACCATTGTCGTTAATCTTTAAATACAGTTATAATAAAATAATCTGATATTGTTCTTACAGAAATGCATTGTATGGGAACATGCTGACCACCAAAAATGTGCCAAACTTCAGATTTGGCATCAGGTGTATACAATTAAATGAAGCATGGTTCTTTTTCATAATAAACTTGTAGTTTCCCATAGAGAAAGTAAACATTGATGTTTCCATAAATTCACCAAGCAGTTGATCTCAGAAATCAAATCATGAATTATATATTCCTGGAATAGTTATTGTTAGACTCGCTATAATAAAAAATGAATTTGTTGTCATGTGTATTTTCTGAATCTCCTATCTTATTTTGTTTACTTATTCTGAAAATGAACATCATGTTAAGGTTTGGGACAAAACAATGTATTCTGAACATCTCTCCCCACTTATACACAATATTGTGGATATGGCAGAGATTAAAGCTAACTATTATATATGTGAGTAAATGAAAGTTAAGTGAAATCTTTGCAGAATGGGAAATAATGCCAGAGTCTACTTTGCTAAACCAGGTGGAAATTCAAGTTGATTAGTCTTGTCCTAGTGCAGCCCAAATTATCTCATTATGCACATTACAGAAAAATAAGATACTACCATGCATTCTGGGCACTCTTCTCATTATATTTTCCAGAGCTGAAACTACTACATTTTAACATGCTAAGTGGCTCCTCCACAGCATGTGTAGCTTTCAGGGGCTCGTGATCAATATCAGCCTGCTTCCTTTCTTTTTGTTTTCTATTTCTTGCCCACCTCACACCCCACACACTGTGCAGCAAACCATAGTGATTAGTGAGATCTATCCATTGCAACTGCTCTCAAAAGAGAAAAAAAGATAATCTACATAGGATCATGTATTTAGAATATATTAGGAAATGTCTTCAAATGAACTGTGTGGTAGGCCAATTAATGATAACACAGGAAAGGATTTGGGCATGATTACATCTGAAATTATCCTCCTGCTTGAGAGCTGTTCTCAAAGGTCATTACTCAGATTCAGGGAAACAAAGATGACGAGAAAGATGTAAAAGGCAGAGATAGAAGAGATAAAATGTCTCTTCTTTGGAGGATGAAAAATATGATTTTATAAAACCATGCTGTTTTACTATATCCTAGAGAAAATAGTTGAATTTTTCTCTAATTTCGTAATAGCGGGAAATTTCATACCATGTTGAAAGTACCAGAAAGTCAATACTAAACAACTTTTAGAAAGCCTGTAATTAATTTACCATATGCCAGAAGTCATCTATTTATTGCTAATTGGTGGACCGTGCCATGTATCAGACTTTGAACAAGTATCACAGTACTGTACAACATGAATTAAGAAATAAACCCTTGGAAATTTTCTAAGCTAAAGGGCGGAAGAAGACTACTCAAATACCCGGGTCATGCTCACTTTCCACAGATGGCAAAAGGGGGCCCCATTCCTGTTTCCCCATTCTCCATTCATAAAGTAAACCTTAAAAGCAAAGGAAAATATTGAGGAATAAAAATACTGTTGACTGCTAGTCAGTATGGATTTTCCTGGATGTCTGGTACCTAAATTCCTTATGCCCCCGGGGGATTTTTAGCCTCTACTGCCACAGCTGGGAAACCACTAGTCCTGCAAGAAACAGACTGGATTCAGTCTCTTCAAATAGTCAAGGGTTAGGCGGGACCAGTCCTAGCTACCTCCCTGTCCGGGTAATGCACAGTGATCTCTTTCTGGTGATCCCTCCCGCACTATTCTCTTTACCGAAACAGCATCGACCACTAGTGATTCCCACCTTGATATGCCACTAAGATTGCTGTACTTGTACTGTTTAAGCTACTGTGACTACCTAGATTTCCTGAATCAAAACTTGTCCCTTTCGTGGGTATTTCAGCTTTGGGGAAGAGCCAGAAGTCGCATGGTGCCAGATCTAGCGAATAAAGTAGATGCGGACACACTGCGATCTATTTAAGGAAACCCTCTTTTGGATGCCTCTTGGCAGCAATACTCACCACATTTTTTGTCACACTTTGTAAAGACGCTCATGAGAAAAGACTTCCTGAACTGCTTCAGAAAGTGGCATGAAGGATGGCTCAAATGTGTTCGAAGTGAGAGTGACTATTTCGAGATGGGCTAATGGTGATATCTTTTAATGAAATATATATATCTTTGTTTTTTCTTAATTTAAAAATTCACCATGCTCTTCTGTCACCCCTTGTAATACACTCAGGATAACTTGAAACATTTTCTACAATAGTTCATGTAAGTCATAATAACATTACTACAACATTTTTTTCCGGGCATCTGTCTATATCCAAACCGTCCCGTCTGCACAGCAATTTTAACCTGGAGGGACAATGTGTCATGGTGGCCTATGTCCTGGCTCAAGGAATAGTTACATTTTCTAGAGTCTTATTGTTGTCATAGGTAGAAAGTACATGCAAAATCTCAACGTGATCAGTAATGAGAATAAAAAGTACACAAAGCATCCGATCCTCCACTCACGATAGAAAATTACATATTTTGTGTTTTATGCATGGATACACAGATTTGTATATCAGAATAAGACCCTAGAAATAGACAGGCACTTCAGTGTCTCCAGCTGTCTGTCATTGTTAAGTGAGAACTGTAATGTAAGAATCGATTTTGGTTATACGAGATGAATTCTCCTCTGAGGAGTTTCTGTGTTGCTGAGAGTTTTTAGCTGGTAGCCTGCGCTCGGTGAGAATGGATACTTTGTGGTCATATTTAACCTTCCTATGTTCTGGGTATGTAGCGAGTGAGTTTTTATGTTGGGAAGAAATGCTGTTGGGTTGTCTGGTAAGTCTGAATCTGTACTAATAGCTATTAAATCTAATATTTCTCTTAATTCTGTAATTATTCTCTAAAACTATTACTGGGCTAAATCCCAAAACATTCAGAATGAACTATGATAGACTGAAAATACAACCGGTAAAAACTCCCTGGTGTAAACCAATCTCCCGACATCCCTCTTGTCTTGCCAATCTTTGCTTTTCTGACAGTATTTGTTGTCTGAATGAAATTTGAACAGTACACAGAAAGAGAACTCCGCCCTCGAATCCTCCATGCAGTGAAAACCAGCAAGTACAGAGTTCTTTATCTTCCTCCACAGATTGATGTGTAGTATTAAAATAAGCAATTATTATGTGGTAGGGACTTGAAGAATAGGGAAGTTGTGAGATGTAATAGTCAGGAGGCTCCTCTGAAGTCACATCTCCGCCAAAACCTGAATAGCAATTAGCTAGGTATTGATCTCAGAGAAAAGTAATCTAGGAAGATGAAACATAAAAGTGGGTGGGTGGAAATAACTTTCGTGCCAGAAAAAGTCTGTTGTAACACACATGTGGGTTGGACAGGAAATGGGATGAGAAGTGGTCATGGCACAGATCATGGAGGGGCTTACAGACATGTTTAGATTTAGTTCTGAAAGGAACTGGAAACCATAGGAATGTATAAATAATCAAGTGACATGGTTTGATCTATGTTTTATATGATCATGTTGGCAGCTTTGTGGAGAAAAAAAAACGGTTGATGGGAAAAAATGGAAGCAGAGACCACTCCAGGGACTGTGCAAGGAGTTCGGTTGAGAGCAAAAATCAGCAGAGAACAGGGCAGTAGTAGTGCAGATGGAGACAACTGGCCCAATTTAGGATATTTTGGAGGCATCGAAAATGATATTGATGCTATTTAGCAGCTGCCTAATAGCCCATTCTATGGAATGTTCCATGACTTATTTAAGGACTATGAACAACTGTATAAAATCCAAATAATCAATGCATATGCTGACATCTATTACTAAGTTTCTGGTCCTCAAATTGCCATCTTTTTACAACATTTATGCCTTGTGAATATCCATTAAAATGATAAGGCTGTACTAAAGGATGATCATTTTAGTCATCTTTATTTTTTATGCCACTATACAGTTTTAGTAAAATTTTAATTTTACAAATAAGATATTTAATGAATGATGAGTATCATACATGGTTCAAATATTTATTCAATTTGTCAGAGTTTAATGTTATCACTTTGCAAATTTTCGTTTTTAGCACTGAGCAGAGCAGACTTGAGGGAATACCTGAAAGACTCTGATGATATTTGATAATTATATCACGCTCTGCCTTTAATTCAAAAAACTCAGGGGAATGAGAATAATTTAAATAAACCAATAAAAACTTTGGCTGTGTAATTCAGAGCTTAACTTGAGAAGTTATGCAACCACTGAATTTTTCAATAGGCAATTCACTTTTATGCTTACTATTAATTTTCAGTATATTCATTAAAGTGTTAAACTGTATCCTGAATCCCCTAAATCTTCCATGAGCTGTGTGTGTAGAAAATAACTTGGCAGATGCTTAACTTGGGAGAAATTGCTTACTTTTGCATATAACTATTTTTCCTAAGAGGCAGGAAAATATTACAAGAAATTATTTATCTGCCTAAAAATTCAAATACTTTGGTTATGAGTGGTGGCATAAATACATCACTTAAATTTGGGAGAGAGTCTTAGCTAAATGGAACTTAAATGGAATGAGTCATAGTAATTTATTTGCTGATTGGGATTCAATCAGTTCTCAGTTATTTACTGAGGTGGGGAGCAAGAGAGACAGGGTGGGGTAATTTACACACATGTTATGTGCAAACCTGGTTTATAAGATATCTATAATATAGTTAGGGAGACAAGATCACCCTTTGGTGTTTTTGTATATGTATGCCAGCTACTCCGTGTGACATGCCCTTCTATACCTTCTTGGCCAAATAATTACTAAATATTTTCCAACTCCCCAGGGTTATACATGAGAACCCTTTTTTTCTACCCCAAACAATGCATTATAATTTTGTGTGCTATTCTGGGTGTGTGTGTCTGCCCGTCCATGAGAACATGAGGACTTTTAGAAAAATGACAGTTTTGTCCCAAGTACCCTGTGTCACACATTGTTGGGACATAATCAGTCTGGATTATTGATAAGTTAGAATGCATAATGCAAAGTAGTCGGTGATGTGCTCTAATTATTGAGTGCCGAGAACTGTTTGAGAAATTTGCTTTTCTTAAAAAGGAGTGATCACCAAGGCTTCCAATCCTGGAAGGAAAACTAGAACCTTTGAGTCCAAACATTAACCATTTAGAACTTGGAGTAGAAGGGGTTGGGAAGGTGGATTGGGGATGTCTTCCAGAGGTATTTGGCTCTACTGGTCTATGGTTCTACATCTCAAAGCACGAATTTTAATGAGTTGCTCCATGCTTAGAACCATTATTTGGTGATCTAAAAATAAAACTATGAAGTCAGACTAACACAACACAATACAATGGGCAGACACATTCTTCATATTCAATGAACTCTTCATGATGCATTAAAGAAAGAGGGCCCAGAGCTCTTCTGCCATTTAAACATTCACTCCATAGTCCATTGCCACTAATCTTCCAATGTTAACTTTCAGAAGAGGACTGAAATGTTAGAGTGATGCACAAATATAGTGAAGACATCAAATCCAAGCACCAAGTAAATGAATACACAAGGGAAGATATGTGTTGAAACCTCTCACAGAACGCTCAGAAATCTTAAAAGCTAGCTTGTGCATATGTAATCAGTTCTTTGGTTTATAAATTCAGTAACCATGTAACCCTGTGAATTAAATATCAACACAACATTGTATATCTTCATTACTATCTTCCATCATTACCTTTGCAGCTTCTCTGAGGGATTCAAATAATTTCATGGACGACAAACCCCTTAAAATTGAAGCTACTAAAATTCATGTAAAAATTATAAGTAGAAAATATATCAAATATTCTGGCTGTCTTTAACAGAGACTCTCAGCATATCAAATGAATGCTAAATCCTGTACTCAATAATTAGATATGGCTGTACGAACAAACATAAGCACAATATTCTTTTTTCTCCAAGTTTCTATGACATCTAGTAACCTTTAATGAATAATAAAAGCATAAGATAATTAGTAAAATAAGATGACAGTAACATCAAATTTAGTAAAATCTGTTGATTTTCATCTTCCTTAAACATGTAACTTAGTATTTGGATTTTATTATATGTATATTTATATCCTGAGATTATATGAACATAACTTTTAAAATCAAAACCTGCATTGGAAGAGAAAAATGACACCCATTACCATGGGAAAAGATAAGGATAGGATTTGTCAAATATGCTGTGAATTAAGTCAAGTGAACATGGAATCATCCTCAAGGCTGGTGCGACTAACAAAGATTCTAAAGGGAAAATAGTGCATGAATTAGGATTTCTCTGAGGACCGTAAGGTGTCCTGATGAACTCTCCCAAACCAGAGTTCCTTTCACAAGCTAGACACTTTGCAGTGTCCATAATGCTGTTGCATCTTTCTGGTCTTGCTCACATAGGATGTAAGAACTAAACTTTTAATTCCAGAATCCATAGCAGTAGCTATCATTATATTGTCTCCACACACAATTAAGTTCTAGAAATGCAGTATATTACAAAATGAATAAATTTATCATCTAACACACTGTTAGTTATTAACCATGGGTGGAATTTGGAAAAGGTATCAGTATGAAAGAAACTCTATTCTGGATGTCTTAAAGAAAGGTTGTGACTCTATTGATCTCTTACTTTAGTTCCAAAAGTGAATATTGCTGACCCTATGAGTTTTGTGTGATTCTAATTTCCAAAGTACACATGGACTCTGCTATAAATACTCACTCTCATTCCATAGATTCCCAAAAATTTATAGAGTCTTCACCCACCTTTAGAAAACTTGATTTTCTGATCCTTCATGTCTTCCTAGTTCATGCATGGTGAGAGCTGGGCTCAAAGGGAAAACATAGAAATCCAGGCTCTCAACTGATTATTGTTTCTTACCATCTCTATGGTTTGTCATAAAGATTTGTGGCCATTTTTTTTCTATATAGAGATAAATAATAAATATTTTAGGCTTTTCTGAACATAAAATTTATGCCATTATTTCTGAACTCTGCCATTGTATCACAAAAGCATGAACAATCTATAAAACAAATTAATGTGGTGGGTTCTCATAAAACTTTACTTAAGAAACTGGCGGGGGTCTGAATTTGTGCTGCAGAATGCAGTTTGCCCACGCTTGATTGTGGCAGAAACTGAGGGCGGCACACAAAATACCTTTCCTTGGACCTATTTGCTCTGCCGCGAATTTCCAAAATCAACTCTGAATGATTCGCATTGCTTCTCCTTTGTTTACTCTCCTCTACCCTTTTCTAGACGAAGCTTGACTATATTAAGCACTGCTTAAGTGGGAGGAAGGTCACAAAAGAAAATTACCAATACAAAATAAACATTGTCTAACAATGGAAAAATACCTAGTTCACTATGTTAAACAATGAAATGACTTTGCATTCTGTACACCGGGCCCCAAACATCAAACATTTAGGTTCAATAAATACGTCATCTAATCTTTATAATCACGTATTAGCGAAATCACTGGATTTTAAATAAAGAAATCCAGACTTAAAAAGCTAAAATAAACCTGTTAAATAGGAGGTGGCAAAACTAAAAATTGACACCTGATCATCTGCTTCCAAATCATGGGCTGATTCAGAAAATATTGTTTGTTTTATTTTATTTTATTTTTACCAGGAACATGTATTGGTACATTGCACATAAACATAATGATAACTTTCATCATAGTTAATTTGTACCTGTACATGATACATCTTGGTTTTTCCCCATCTTCCCTCGGCTTCCCTTCCATTCCCCACCCCTTCCCTATTTACTGCAGGTTTATTTACATTTTAACATTTTTCATTTTCTCCTTTGTTTTCTTTTTCCCTTTTTTCTTTTCCCCCTTCTCCCTATCTAGTTCTCCTCTCTTTTGAATACTAGCTTTTTTTCTTTGCATTATATCTATTATACCTCTTTGTTTTTATTGACAATTATGGTTTTTCATATAAGAGAAAAAATTCGATGTGTACTCATGAATGTCTCATTTATTTCACTCAAGAATATGTTTTCAAGATGCCATCACTACCAAGTAGAGCCAACGATACCCACACCACTGAGGAAAGTTTTGTAGAATAAAAGGGAAAACCACTTTACTAACGGGAAACCCACTACATACGAATTCCTGGTTTATACTGGATTCTGCTTTATAGCTGTGTAGAGTATGTAGAGTATATTCTTGAGGTGCATCTATTTACCTATAAATGTTTCAAGTTTATCCTTTTTATGGCAGATTAGTACTCCATTATATTAAAAAAAAAGTCTTCTTTAACCATTCAATAGTTGCTGGGCATTTGGGCTGTTTCCAAGACTTAGCTATTACAAATTATGTTGCTATAAACATGGTTGTGTATATATTATTGAGGTACAATGAAAAAATATTAAACTTTTTTAAAAATTGAAAACACATTCGAAGACTTTCATTCTCTCTAGTACATCTTCAGCGCAAGAGAATTTTGTAACAGACTTCTCAGTAATGGTAAGAAAAGTGAGGGCAAACTTCATTGTTTTTAGCAATAAGTAATAGATCAATTTGACTCTTATGGACGTTTTATTTAAAAGTGCACAATGAAAGTAAAAACAACTGTACCTTATTTCCCCTAATATTTCCTGATGAATTTCAATAGCCAGTCTCTCCCCATATTCCGGAAGTTGTCCGTCCTCCTTAAGAGCAAAAAGCAATTTAATGAGATGCTTTCAGGAGACAAAATTGCCACATCTAATGTTTCAGTGTTTCCATTTTTTAAGAGATGACACAGAGCAATGTTACCTGAGATTATGAATTTCCACACAGAGAGATTATTGAAGCACCTGTTGTTCATAAAACACTCTGCCATGCTGGAGACAAAATGATCATATTTTATTAAAATTTAGTTATCTCAAGTCAACCTTTAGATTTCCAAATAGAAGTAGCAAACTGCAATGTGTCAGAGCTCTGAATTTTATTACCAAAGCAGGTGTCATTATTGGGCACATACGGCTAGTGTCTGTGATAATGACATCATGCAGCCCCAAAGGAAATAGCAGAAGGGTTCACTGCAACCAGTTCTTCTTTTAAAATAATAACATTTGTGAGCCATTCTGCCTAAGAATGGAGATAGATACAATTTTTTTCCTGTTCTTTTCTTCCAAAGAAGAAAAAAAATTAGCTCAAAATCTTCCACTCTGACTTAAGGCCAATGATTTCATAAAAATTATTTTAAATATAGTAATGAACATGTAAATTTAAATGGCTCAGTGTTTATATATGAGTAGTGGAAGTTCACTTCAAGTCTCAATTCCTAAGCTTATTTTTGGCCTTTTGTAGAGTCAATAACCGCCTTGCTCAAATTCATTGACAATGATGTGTGTGTCCAACATGCATATATATGTGTCTGATGTATATAAAATTTGCCCAGAGCCAAAGAGCAAACTGTTTTGATAATTACATTTTCAAAAGCCTTCATTTAGGATGTAAAGTGACTCCTTGTAACATTTTTCGCCTGGACACCTGTTCACATAATCTTTAAAATTTTTTTTCCAAAAAATTTTTTTTTAACTGTAAGCTTTATGATTTCCTTTGTGGAAGTAATTTTGAGCATATCAAAAATACTTTCTTAAAATTGCATATAAATCTAAATACAATACTACAAATACAGTGTTACCAAGACAAAGTTGTTCTAGTAGGTTTTTTGCCTTAGATGTCCATCATCTATGGATCAAGCCTCCAATTGCAAAAGCTTTAACTGTTGTTTTACAGCTATGAAACTATTGGCTTATTCTGTTCTTTTTCAATTAAATTGCAAAAGAAAATTTCTTTTTAATTTGATACATGATCAAGCCATCAGTATACCAGATTCTTTACTTGTGTAAATTATTTTCTAAACCAAATATAGTACTGTATATTTTCCCCAAGAAATATAATTTTATTTGTTCTGCTTGTGTCCTTATTCAAGTTCTTGATTAAAATCTAATCAGAAAAAGTCCAAACAAAACTCTCTGTCACATTCCCAGTAAGGGAAAGTCTGGTGGACATGAAGAATAAATCAATATCCCAGAACGCACTCATTAAAATCATTGAAATTCCTCCAAACTTTTTTTCCCTTTCTGTTCACAAGAGTATCATGTAAGTCTGTCAAATGTCTGGTTGAAACATAGATTCACTATGTCTATGGCCCATAGGAGACCCATAAAAAAATTCGGAGCACTTAAAAAGTTGCTATGAATCTGTAATCCCATCATTTTTACTTATCTCTGGAAAAATATCTGCTATTTATCTTATCTCAAGTCATCTTGAAGAGTTTAAAAGTGGGTGAGAAATATCTGGGCTCATCATTCCTCATTTACAGGAGTCTCAAGGTGGACATAATAATGAACATTTTTCATCCTTTCCCATGTCCGTGCACTTGTGTGGTGGTAGCACATTTGCATGGTAGCATACTGAAGGAGCTCCTTTACTCATGGCCTTTCATCGTCTGGTACTAGAATTGAAAATGATTTTCCCTGGTGCCAAATGAACACAATTGCACTTGACCCATTCTGTTTTCTCTCTAACAATTTACATC